>JBBUKS010042322.1:0-52939 GCA_038050645.1 Hedychium gardnerianum | reverse complement strand
GGTTAGACCTTCTGGCAGTCCGGGCTCTGATACCAATTGTTAGGACCGAAGGAATTTAGATATCTCCACAATGGTATAATATTGTCCACTTTGGGCCTAGGCCCTCATGGTTTTGCTTTTGGGCTCTACCTAAAAGGCTTCATACCAATGGAGATGTATTTCCCTTATAAGCCCATGATCCTTCCCATGTGTTTTCAATATGAGACTTTGTTTGCAACCCAAACACCTCGAGCAAACTTCCTCCTGACTTATCGTCCCTCGAACCGCATCCTTCTCGCTCCATCGGTGTACTCTTCCGTCGCTTCTCATCCCTCGGATGCACCGAGCCCATCGGCTCCCTTCCCGTGCCATCATTCTCGTTTACTGCATCTTCCGCTTGACTTTTTGTGTTCCTAAGTCTTTGCACACTTAGACACAAGACATCAAATACATAGGGTCTAACTTAACTTAGTTGATCAACATCAAAACTAATCTAGGGTACTTACAATTTATAGCCCTTGACTTCTCAGAGTAACTTACAAAATTGCAGCTCACAGTTCTTGAGTCCAATTTATTTTCATTAGGCCTATAAGATTTAGTCTTAGCTGGACAACCTCAGATGTGTAAATATCTAATGCTAGACTTCTTACATGTCAACATATCATATGGGATTTTAGTTGCAATCTTACTGGATACTCTGTTAAGTAGGTAAATTATAGTCTTGAATATCTCAACCTACAAAGACTCCGATAAAGAAGTGAAAGTTATCATCTTTCTTACCATATCTTTTAGGGTACGATTTCGTTGATTAGCTACATCATTCTGATTGGGAGTATCAGACATGATATACTGAGGTATAATCTCACACTTAGCAATATAATTCGCAAAAGGTCCAGGATGTTGTTCACCTGATCTGTCATACTGGCCATAGCATTCACCACCATAATCGGATCGTACGACTTTAATTTTCTTACATAGTTGATTTTAAACTTTAGCTTTGAAAATTTTGAACACATCTAAAGATTACAATTTCTCTTAAATAAGGTACAATTAGTCAAATCGAGAATAGTCGTCTATGAAACTAATAAAATATGTGTGTCCATTTCAAGATGTCTTAGGGAATTGTCCACACACGCTATGCAAACATCAAAGTCTTACATATCAAGGGAATCGAGAATTTTATGTGACATTAGCCTTTCTAAGCATTGTTTGGATATATGTCCTAAACGTTTATGCCACAACATAGAAGAATTCTCATTAGTAAATTTACATTTCGCACTTATACTATGTATAATTACATTGTCAGTTGTAAGAGTTAAGGTGTTCAATTTATATAGCTGATAAATCAATGAACCAATGCCAACCAACACTAAATTAAAAAAAAAACTAAAAATTTCATTTCCAAATGAACAAGAATAACTTGATTTGTCTAAATAAGAAATTGAAATTAAGTTTCGTCAAAAAGATGATACAACGAATGTATTTTTCAAATCCAGAAAGACATTAGTTCCTAAATAAAGCCTAAAAACACCTATGGAATCTACTTTAGCCATCGTATCATTCCCCGTATAAATATATCTTTTATCATCAAGCAGAAGTTGGCTCCTAAGACAATAGTGATACTTATGTGAGTAGTAGCATCAGTATTTATCCATCAAGTGTCAGTGAGTACTATAGTTAAATTAACTTCCGAATTAACAAAGTTTAGAAGTTTACCTTTCTTAAATATGTCAGTTGGTGTATTTGAGATAGTCTTTTTTCATATGATCTTTCTTCTTGCAGAAGAAATAAGTGGATTCCTTATCTTATTTCTTGTGCTCCTTGTGATCATAACCCCCAGAATCTTCAGTTAGTTTACCTTTACTCTTATTGTTGATCCTCTATCGCTTCTTGCTTTAACCTTAAGAGTCAGATGCAAAGTGAACACTTTTAGATGTCTCATGTTTAAGTCTCTCCTCTTGCACGCATTGAGCTATAGCTCATTTAATGTCCATTGTTCATTTTGAGTATTATATGAAATCTTAAAAGGAGTGAACTGTGCAGGCAGAGACATCAAGATAAAATATACTAATATACTCTCAAACATTTCAAGTTTTAGTGTTTTTAGTCTTGTAGCGAGATTAGACATCTCCATAATGTACTCTCTTATGTTTTCTTTGCTATTATACTGCCTGGACACCAACTTAGAAAGAAGTGTGGTAGTCTCAACCTTTTCGTTTGAGGCTAATCGGTCTACCAGTTGGTTCAAAAAACTCCTAGCATCCTCCCCTTCAATTATTGAGTCCTTTATTGGTGTCAGAATTGAAAGTCTCATGTTACTTAGACTCATGCGATTTGATCACTCTCACTTTTCAAATTCAGTCCTATGTTCTACAGTACTAGCACTAGTTAAAGGTGTGGGACGATCATATCTCAATGCATAGTCTAAGTCCATGTAACCCAAAACTACGATTACATACTCTTTCTATTTCATAAAATTTGATCCAGTTAGTATGAGGATATTATTAATGTTGGCAGTTACTGATTGCACTAAATTAAAAGAGAGAAAATATTGTAAGCTCACTATTAAAAGCCAAGAACACAGATATATAAACATAAGTGCATGCAATATAAAATATGCATGTAATGAGCTCTTAATGAGATACTAAATATAATATTATATTTTAATCTTTAGACTAAAATATAATTTGTTAGCGATACTCTCTAGTATAACTTATATCTTAGTTGGCCACACAACGTGTTTTCTTTTGGGCTGACACATTATGCACATAATTAACACTTTATATGAGCTATACGAAAAACATAGCTCACAACAACCGTAATTAGCCACCTAATATGTCTTACTTTGAGCCAACACATTATACACATGATTTGAACAAACAAATTTTTGTTTCTTAGTTGTAAGCTACCTTTAATATATATCTAGCCAAAAATTAAATTTTCTTTTGGCCAATCACTTTTAGTATAGATATACATCTACCAACACAAATGCACTAAACCTACTTAAATTATCTTCCTTTGGGCCGACACAATAATTGAATTTAGTAGCACGTGTGTAGATATACTCTAGAAAACCCTAGGAAATTGAATCAAATAGAAGTTATATACTCCACTAGTGATTTCCAAGTAGTCCTGAGTGAAAACTCAGGCAATGGAGCAATAATGTGACTTCCAACATCTAACACGGCTTGACCGTGTTGGGCACTCCGCGCGCGACCGTGTTGATGCGTTCAATGCCTAACACGGCCCAGTCATGTTCGGCCGCACAATGCTCAACACGAGCTTGTTGTGTTGGGCGGTAGCTGTGGCGCATCATGGGTGAAATGGCCAATTCGCGACACAATCATGGCACGGGGCATCGAAACCCTAAACACTTCTATTTGCGGATCAAATGTGATGGTTTTCATGAAAAATGACGGCGGTTACCATTGTTTTTCGTGTTCTTCGCTAAAACAGGAAAACCACGTCATTCTTTGCAAAAATTGCTATTACCGGCACATGTTTTAGGACCGCCGTTGTTCTTCACATTTTGGGATCTCGAAGAACTTAATTCCTAGGTTTTCTTTCTAGGTTTTTCAACAAATAAAGATTGTTTTATACTAGAAAAACCTAATCTAACATAAAACATCAAAATCGACGAAAACCCTAAACCTTAGTGCTATAAGATTTGCATGCTAAAAATATTGTGCATAGGTATGACATACAGAATTGTTTCTTTTGAATGATTGGTCTCTTTTCTGCACCTGACTTTTTGCTCAACCTTGTGCAGCGACATAAAAGGTGCAAACATATTGGTAGATCCAAATGACCGAGTTAAGCTTATAGATTTTGGGATGGCAAAACATGTATGCTTTTATCTCTAACCACTCTTTGAGCAATTTTATCCTTTTGTATCTTGATAGTATTGTGGCTAGTCTTTCTAATGCAATATGGGCTTGAAAATTTGTGTTTGGGGGAAATGATTTTTTTGCCTATCTCCATATTCGTACATATTTTCATGTTAAAATAAATATATCATATTTGTTTTATGTTTCAAATTTTAGTGTTTATTAGCTATTTGAATTTTCCTTAAGTGTGGTATTTTCGCAATTCATTCACTAGTCCCACTTAGCTTGATTCATATGATTTTCCAGACTAGATTTTGAATAATCCATTAATTGTGTCTAATATTAAGGTTCTGAGAATAGTATGTGATTTGTACACTTGATTCATATAATGTGACTTGAAAATTCGTTTGGATGAAATGTTGTCATGGATGGTTATCTAGGACATATACTTCAAAAATGAAGCCATTTATTTTTAAATTGTCACCTTGGAAAAATGCACATTTTACCATCTAACAAGAATCTTTCCATGTCAAAATATGCATTTGTTATAATTCCTAATGATTTATATATGGAGCCTTTACAAAGAATGAACAAAAGGAGATGTTTGATATATCTTGTTTGTTAATGATTTCACTAGTTGTACATGGGTTTAGCTTCTTAAATCTTGCGCTGAAGTAGATAATTTTCACTAAATTTTCTAGTCATATAAAACTTTGCACACATTCAGGTGTTAAGTGCCTTTCTAATCATTTCAAGAAATTTGTTATAAATTAAAATATTGTTACTCAACTTTCTTGTCATCAAACACTAAAAAAATAGAGTCGTTGAGAAAAGATATACATCTTATTCAGATTACACAAACTATGCTTCTCTCTATTGCTCTTCCCAAATGCTTATATGGAGAAGTAGTTCTAATAATGGTTTATCTAATCAATAAATTATCTTCTTCATCACTTGACATGAGTCATTCTAAAAATTGTACAAATGGGCCCCAAGAGGTTCACATCTTCAACTATTCAAATGCACTTGCCTCGTTCTCCTTCCATTAGAGGAAAGAGGCAAATTCTCCCCTCTCGTACCTCCATGCATGCCTTTCTAGGATATGGCCAAAAGATTATATTGTTGTGATCCCTTAATTGAATGCCTTAACTTCTCTTGTCATATAAACTTTTGGGAGCAAACTCCATTCACCAATATTTTAATCCTAAAAAATGTACTACAACACCAACCCCTTCCCCATTACTCATAATTTTCCTCAACAAGAGTGAGTAGCCCAAACTCTCAATGTTGACGAAACCTAACAACAATCCATAGAATCCTCCTATGGACAATGCTCCTATACCACTAGAAGTCAAACTCCTAATGTACAAATACAAGAGTATGAAACATCATTTTTTTTTCCAACTATACTTGTTTGTCATGCACCTACTTCATTTAAACATATTTTTAGTATCTTGTTCGGTAGGAATTAATTACTGAGAAATTAAATGCTTTGACGAAAAATTACACACGACACTTAGTTGAGTTGTCTCCACAAAAGATTGATATTGACTACAAATGGATATTCAAAATCAAAACAGAAGGGGATGTATCCATGTACTATTTTAAAGCTCATCTTGTAGCCAAAGAATACAACCAAACATATGAAGTAGATTTAAAAAAAAACTTTATCAAAGTTGCCAACCTCACCATTGTTTGCACTCTCCTAGTAATTGCTTCAGTGTATCAGTGGACTTTCCATAATCTAGATGCGAAAAATGCATTCCTCAATGGTAATCTCCCTGGAGCATATATGTAGCCACCACCTAGAGTACCTCATCTCACTCACCAAGTTTGTTGTCTTTGAAAAGCACTTTATGACCTCCGGTACAAAAAAAAAAAAAACTCATATTAGCGACGAAAATAATGACAAAAAATAACACTCGTCATTAATCAACCACTACAAAAAAATAGGTTTTTTGCGATGAAATTTTTTTCGTCGCAAATAGGTAATCGCAAAACTCTGCGACAAAATAATATAAATTCGTCACAAATCTACGACGAAATATTTTTTCATTGCAAATCTGCGACAAAAATGATTTTCATCACAGATTTGAGATAAAATCACTATAGCTACGATAATTCTACGACAAAAAATTTTCATAGCAAAATTCAAATTTTTTCAACGACACTTCCCCATTTCTACGATAGAATCATGTATACAAAAATCAACTATACCTATCAATTATAATCCATACACACAAGTCCAAATTCATACATGCATACATATACAACACAATAATTTGCTAACAAGAATATAAAACAAATAAACATCCAAAACTTCACATACATGATCATCATATTATCATAAAAAGTTCAAACATTACTATTTATACAAGTCAAATTCAACAAGTCTCATAACAAATTCAACAAGTTTGAAAACAAATCGAGGGAAAGATATAAAAAAAATATCATCATCGGCCTTTTCTTTCTCGGCAAACGCTTTCTTCTCCTTCCATGCTTCTTCTTCTTCTTTTCCTACATCAAAAAATTAACCAAAAAAAGTATCATTCTTAACAAGTAAGAAAATCCTATAAACTAACACAAAATTGAATATGTAAAAACTTACTTTTTTCGACGTGGTCTTCCAATTTCCAAAACCTTCGACCTCACCAATCATGTAAAATACAAAAATGAAGTATTCACAAACTAAATCAAATAACAAATGCTTAAAACCACTAATTCTGATATAAATAACATTCATACAATCAGAACCATCACTACCATCATCATCATTATCATTATCACCATCATCAACAACAGGTAATTACAATTAATTGATTCTAAATTGATAAAACAATAAGTAATATTATAGTAAGGAGTGTAGGTATACCTAACAAAGGTGAACAAAGATGAAAGTGTTTCTCCAAACACATCAAATATAAACCTGCACAAATAATATTACGAAGTCAACAATCAAATATAAAGGTTGACAAACAAATATAGGCTCGCAACCATCAACATACCATATCTCACGGCCAACTCGTGGCCAGCAACCTGCCGGGAACAACCCTTGCTAGCCGCAGACACCATCGGCCAGCAACAGACAGTCACGGCCTGCCAAGGCCTACCAAGGGCAGCCAAGGCCTACCAAAGCAAGTCGCAGTCGTTCGCGGCTTGCCAAGGCCAGCTGACCATCGGAGAGAAGAGAAAAGGGTAAGGGGAGAGGGAGCTTACCAGTCGGAGATCGTCGCCCTAGGAGAGGAACCGCCACCACCGAGACTGCCGCTATTGCCGAGAGGAAAAGAGAGTTAGGGTAAAGGGGAAATCGGGTGAAATTGTGTGGTTTTAGGATTTTTTTTTTTGCGACGAAAATGTCGTCCGTCGCCAAAATCCCTCCAATTTGGTCACGAAACACTGTTTCGTCACCAATTTGGCGACAAAATCCCTCTTTTGTCACCAAATTTAGCGACGAAAGGCATTTTTGATGCCAAATTGGCGATGAAAGGCATTTTTTACCCCAAATTGGTGACGAAAAGCATTTTCGATACCAAATTGGCGATGAAATAGTGTTTCATTACAAATTGGCGATCATGATCCCTAACTTTGGCGACGAAAATGGAATTCATCACCAATTTGCGATGATTTCATAATTCGTCACATAATTTGAGTCGAATTCTATTTTCATCGCAAATTGGTATCAAATTTTGCGACAAAAATTATTTTTGCAACGAATCTTGCGACGAATTTATTTTGGTTACTAATATTGCAACTAAAAAATTTTTGTCGCTATGTTCGTCGCTAATTTGTGACGAAACTAGTTTTCGTCGTTAAAGTCATTGTAGATTTGCGACAAAAATATTTAATTGCTAAATTTTGTCGCTAAATACCTATTTTTTGTAATGAACGACAAAATCAATAACCCGTCGTTAATCAACGACAGAATCATGAACTCGTCATTGATGTAACGACGGAATATAGTTTTTCGTCATTGATCAGCGATAAAAACTAGCTTCCGTCATTAATAGGTGAAGGATTAACAACTAAACAAGTTTTCATAGCTGTTATGAGGATTGAATATATTCCCACTAGCTAATGGGAGAAGGATTAATGACGGGACCTCGATTCTGTTGTTAATTAACGACGGGACCTCAATTTCGTCGTTAATCAACGACCGGAACTCAATTTCGTCATTGGTCAACAATAGAAACTTCAATTCCGTCGGTGATGAACGACAAGGGCTCGATTCTGTCAGGAAATCAGTGACGGGATCGAGTTCCCGTCATTAATCCTTCCCCAATTAACGACAAAATCAAGATTCCATCATTGATTAGCGACGAAAATGTCATTTCATCGCTAAAGTCGAGATCAAAATTAGGACAGAACCCTATTTTGGTCTCCGCGCTTTCAAATCTCCTCTCACCTTCGATCTCGGTGATCTCCGAGGTCCTCTCCGATCTCCAGCATCCTCCTCTTTCTCCCGCACGCTATCTCCTCTCCGGCACCTAGGTACTCTGCCCAATACTCCCCTATCCTCTCCCATTTCATCTACAACATCGACCAAGCTGCTCGCGGCCCTTGGTCATGTGCTTGGCCGACCACAACCAGTGAGCCAGGGGGCCACGAACTTGGCTGGTCGAGGCCAAGCTGCTCGTAATGTCCCCCCCTCCCCTCGGCCACGAGCTTGGCCAACTACGACCAAGTTGCTTGCGCCCCCTGATCGCGAGTTCGGCCGAAGCTTGACCGGTCGCTAAAATTTTAATTAAATAATGCTTAGTTGTATTTCTACATAATTCTTAATAGGCTTTTGCAAACCATGTATTTTTCAAATTTTTGAACAATACAGCTAGAATTAGTCCTCATATATATGTTAATTTGATTATCAAATTCTAGTTTTCCATTATTCTAACTGTGCATATTGTGATGTTTGCTAATTAGTATTATTGATAGTATTCTTATTTGGGTAATATGAGTGCATGCTATTAATATTATTGATAGTATTAGGTTTGATTGTTTTATTTAAGCTTAATTCAAATTGTAAAAGTTTAATAATGTTTCAAATTGTATTCTCATTAGGTTACAATGTATATGAATAAAATTGGATGTATAATAGATTAGAAAATGAATTTACTAGAGATGAATTTATTGTTGAAGTTGAACAATTTGTGAACTTTGCTAAGAGTCATCCAAAATGTATGAATGGTGTCGAGTTACGTTGTCTATGTAATCATTGCAAATATAAAAATAAAGATTTTCGTGATGAGGATACTGTGAAAATACATATATGTAAAAATAATTTTGTTCCAAATTACTACAAATCTATAATTGGTACTGTCACTGAGAGTCTTATTTGTATAAACCAATTAGGTCTTCTATTGGCTCGTCATCTGACACAACTACTATAGGGGAATCATCAACTAATGATATTACAATGCAATCAATGATTTACGATGCGATGAATGCAGTTGATCATTCCAATATAGATGAAATATCATCACTTGAATATCATCAACTATATGACATGTTAAAGGCTAGTGAAAAAGAAGTGTTGGAAGACATTCCTTCTGGTCATTCCCAACTATCAGCTATTGCAAGGTTATTGAATATGAAAGTAGAATATCATTTTTTAGAAAGATGTTATGATGACATGTGTCAATTGATGTCAGAGTTGCTCTCTACTAGTAATATAATGACTGATAGCTTCTACAGTACAAAGAAATTTGGTTAAGGGTTTAGGTTTGCTTATAGAGAAGATTAATTGTTGTATAAACAACTGCATGATATTTTGGAATGAAGACAGAGAACTGATTGAATACAGAATCTGTACTCACCCTCGTTATAAGTATCGTAGTCGCATACCAAGGAAGAAGAAGAAAAATATTGCATGAAAAGTTATGTATTATTTCCCGTTAACTGTTAGACTTCAACATTTGTATGCATTTGCCACAACAACTTACCACATGAGGTGGCATCATTAACATGTGCATGAAGGAGGTATAATATGTCATCCTTGTGACTCCCCTGGATGGAAACATCTTGATACAATATTTTTCTTCATTGTAATGGAACCACGTAATGTTAGACTTGGACTTTCCGCAGATGATTTTTAGTCATTTGGTTAGTCGAGACAATAATATTCATCTTGGCCAGTTATATTAACACCGTATAACTTACCGCCTTGGATGTGTATGAAAGACAAATTCATGTTCCTTACTGTGCTTATTTCTGGTCCAACCAATCCGAAAGAGAAGATAGATATTTTCTTGCAACCTCTGATTGCCAAGCTGAATGAATTATAGAATGTAGGGTCAGAGACTTATGATGTTGCAAGTAAAACTTATTTTACATTGCATGTTGTCTTATTATGAACGATTAGTGATTTTTCAGTATACTCAATGTTGTCAGGATGGAGCACGGCTGGTAAGTTAGCATGCCCACATTGCATGACAGAATCTGATGCATTTTCATTACCTTGCAGTGGGAAGATATCTTGGTTTGATAATCACCATAAAGTTTTACTAGTTGAACACTCTTTCAAATGAAATAAGAAAAAATTTATAAAGAATATTGTAGTCAGAAAACTTCCACCAATAGTCTACTCAGGTGAAGAAATCATTGATTAAATAGACAGATTTAGATCCCTACTAGTATCTCATAATGATTCTGATCAGATAAATAAATAGATGTGCAAGTGTGGTTGAAAGAAAAGAAGCATTTTCTGGAAGTTATCATATTGGAAGTATTTACTCATTTGATATAATTTAGATGTGATACATGTTAAGAAAATTTTCTTCGATAATATCTTCAACGTTGTGATGAATGTGCCTGGAAGAACTAAAGATACTACAAAATCACATAAAAAATTAAAAAAATTAGTTAGCAAATCAGAGTTGCATCAGGATGAAACAACCAATAAATTTTCAAATACTTGTTATACATTGGACAAAGATGGCAAACAAGTTTTATGTAGTTGGTTGAAAGAAATCAAGTTTCCAGATGGGTATGCCTCGAATATGGCTCGATGCATGGATATGAACAAGTTAAAGATGTTTGGAATGAAGAGTCATGATTGTCACGTGTTCATGCAAAGACTTATTCCAATAGCTTTCTATGACCTACTTCCTAATAATGTTTGACAATCATTTACAAAATTAAGTCTATTTTTCACAGATTTGACAGTGAGGTGTAATATGACAATCTATATGCTTCGGTTAGAAACAAACATTCCTCTCATACTATGTATGTTAGAGCACATATTTTCGCTCAGTTATTTTGATTAATGGAACATCTACCAATACATTTACCTTACGAGACATGACTAGTTGGTTATGTGCAGTACAGATGGATGTATCCATTTGAATGGTTTTAAGGAAATTAAAGAATAATATTCGTAATAAAGCAAGAGTTGAGAGGTTAATATGTAATACTTATCTGGTTGAAGAAGCATCTTTTTTCTGCTTATATTATTTTGTTGATAATGTGAAAACTAGACATCACAAGTGTTCTAGAAATTCGGATGATACTTAGCCGATAGATCCAGAGATGCTTTCTATTTTCAAGTTTCCTAGTAAGCCAATGGGTGCATCTGTTTCTAGATGGTCAACTCAACAAAAATACAATGTTCCAAGAATATGTATACTCTTAAACTGTGATAAGGTCAAACCCTACATAAAGTGAGTTGACTTCTCTAATCAAACATCTATCCCATTTTGTTTGTTTGTTATCCCAATTATCTTAAAATTACCTTCCATGATAGCTTGTACAAACAACAACTACAACTACAAAATACATCAATGGATGCAAGTGAGGTAGCTGAAAAGTTAGAGATAAAATTTGCTTTATGGTTTCAAATCTATGTGAGTTAAAGAATTTTCCAGAATTTTCGTTCATGTGCATTAAGTCTTGTCCTAATTTATATCATAACTAGTTTTATAGGTGAAAGATCGTAGAATATCAAATGTTCAAGATAAAAGGATAATGAATCTTGTATCAGGACCCCTCCATAAAATAATGGTGTACTCAAGTTACTATGTTAATGACTTCAAATTTCATGTGGCACAATGAGATTCACGAAGATTAACATATAATTCTGGTGTTTGCGTTAAAGGATCTATCGACAACAATAACATTGAGTTTGATTACTATGGTTGACTTGATGAAATCATAGAGGTTAAATATCCTGTATTACCTATGAAAAAGTATGTGTTATTCAAATGTTCATGGTATGATCTGATCCCAAGAACAGGTACCAAAATATATGCAAACTACAATTTAGTTGAGGTTAATACAAACAAAAGGTTCAACAAGTTTGAACCTTTCATTTTTTCAGTATGAGCAGGTCAAGTTTTCTATCTTGAATACCCTACGAAGAGAAGAAGATCTAGTGAATGGTTAGTTGGTTGTCGAATGAAGTCTCGCTCGACCATAGAAATGTCGAATATCATCACTACTCAAAACTATGATGCATTTCAGAATGATGAAGTGGAAAGACATTCAGTTGATTTACAACTTCAATCCATATCTTAATTACTTATAGATGTTAATGTCACTTATGAGGAGATAGATGATGAAGAAATGTCCAACAGTGAGAAGTTTGTTGAACTAACAAAGTCTAGCGATGAGGATTTAGAAATTATTAATGTTCATGATTCAGATTATAATGGTGATTAAATATTAGCATTATTATTTATCAAGTTATGGTTTCATCTTTTTTTTGCATATATTATCATGTTAGTAATAATATTATGATGTGTTGTAATGTTATTTTATAGGTATTATCATGGTAGACCAGGCAGTCGCACCCTGCGGCCAGACTGTGTTGAGGGTTGTTGGGGAGTCATAAGTATTTTTGTCATATCTTATTTTTTTTTCATGTAGTTATACTCCGGATGGCCATCGAGTAGCGACGTACATTAGCGGCAAATTTAAAGAACAATTTTGTGCTTTTGGTAATACATGGAGACATGTAGACCAGGAGATGAAAGATTTCTATTATAATAAATTTTTAATAAGTAAATTGAATATGTTTGGTATTATATCATATATCTATCCTTTAGTATATTATTTTTTTAATTTACTATTGTAGAAAAAATATACTTGGGAGGAAGGGCAGGAGGCATAATTTATAGCCACTTGGAATATTTATTGCGCAAAACTGTACAAAGACCTTCTATACAATATGAGAAAGAAGGGCACAAGACTAGGGCATGTATCTGAAGAGATATGGGCTGCAGAAAAGTGACAGTCAAATTTTGTAGTTGCTCGAAAAAAATAGAAATATAGAGTCAGTTGGCCTGAGCATCGGATCCGCGAGGCATACTTCCGAATCCTGATCTATTATATAGTATGTAATCGATTTGGTGAGTTTAATTTAAAGTTATATAAATAAAATTTAATTTATTATCAAACTTGTATAATTTTGGCCCAACTTTTTTATGTATGCAGGAACATTCTCTACAGAGACAACTCACTTGTTGGGAGATATTTGACAAGACTCACAAGAAAATAGATAGCACATTTGTTGATCCTCTATCCCGGACCATAGACGTAAGAATATTATATTTATTACATTTAACCATTAACAATGATTAGCTTTAGTAATTGTGTACCAGATATTAATCATATATTTTTCTTCACATAGGAGGAAATGACTAATAGAGTGGCTAGGCATCTCAACCACCAGTAGAGGGAGGGGAGTCATAGGATCTTTCCACCTAGGAGATAAATGACATTTATTATGATGTTGTTGGTGGAAGAACAAAGAACTCCTCTCTCTATAGCCTTAGCTTCCAGGCCAAAGTAGTATATGATCGTCTGAGGACTCTTAGGGATCGTCTTAATTCTTCTTATTCTATTGAGGTGCACTCATTAAGACAAGAAAATCAAGAACTGTGGAATCGACTGGCCACATTGGAGTAGAGGATGACCACTCGGGAGGCGAGAGATGATGCTTCCTTGGTCGAGATGTGAGCAGTCATTGCTCAATGGACCCAATCACAACATTGTTTTGACTCACAAAAGACTCAATACCTACTCAACCCTATTGATTAGCTCATTCTAAGGTCTGTTTAACTACAACTTAGTTTTTTTTCTTTATCACACATAAACCATGCAAAATATATTTATTCAGTTTTGATATTATAATATGCTCATCTCTAATTGTATTATATTTTCTCAGGAAGAATTTGTGCCTATTGATATATTCACTATTATCATCATCACAATCAAATATCCAAAATATGATCCAAGTATCTTTTTTAGTTTACATGTAAAATTAGTTATATATTACATTTTTTTAGTTATACATATATTACATTTTTACTGCATGATTCTGATAATAATCTATCGTATTTTACTTTCTGTAGGATTTGATTGTACTAGCTCATAGGATTGTTTTTGGATGTCTTTGTAGTGAATTATGGACATGGTATGGATGTCTTTGATATTTTTTTGTATATCTATTGGATTTGGATAATTTATTGTGGATGTTTGGATATTATATTATGGATTATGAACATTGTTTATTTGATTAGTTTGTTTGTATGTGAATTTTGATTGTTTATTGGATTGGTTTGTGCTTGGATTGTATTTGTATCACCATCATTTGTGATGGTTTGTATTGATATGAAAAATATAAACAGGGTAATTTCAAAATTTGAAAAAGTTATTGTAAATTTTTTTATGTTTAGCGACGAAATCATGATTTTCGTCGGTAATTAGCGATGGAAAATATAATTCATTCATTAAATACGGATACGAAATAGTGATTTATTCTGATATTTAGAGACGGAATCGTGTGTTCCGTCGGTAATTACCAATGGAAACCATTATTCTGTCCCTAATCAACGATATGATATAGTAATTAATTATGATAATCAACGACGGAATCGTGGTTTCCATCAATAATTACCGACGGAATACACGATTCCATTGTTAAGAACCGACGGAAACCACTATTCTGTCATTGATAACAGGAATAAAAATAATATTTTCAATAACAGATCAACGACAAAAATATAGTTTTCGTCGTTAAATAGCGACGAAAATCACAATTCTGTCGCTAAGTACCGGAATGACAACCAAACCACAAACTAGCGACGGAATCAGAGTCTGTCACTGTTTAATGATGAAAACTATATTTTCGTCGCAAATATTAACGACGAGAAGCATTTTCCGTCATTAAAATCTGCGACGGAACTACATTTCCGTCGAAAAAAATATTTACAATCTAATATATTGTGACGACCATTATTCCATCGTTAACCCGTCTCTATGTACATATAACAATTGAATAGCGACGGAAATTTCATCGTTAACCGTGATTTTTTTTGTTGTGCTCAAACAAGTTCCTCATGCATGGTTTGCAAAATTTTATCATTGTTATTACCACTCTTGGTTTTCAACAAAACCTTTATGACATGGTCGTATTTGTTCATATATAAAATTTAGGAATCATTGTCATTCTCTTATATGTTGATAATATGAGTATCATAGGAGGTGATTCTACATGCATTATATTGAAGAAATTAAAAAAAAAAAATCTCTCAATACAACATTTGAGATGAAAGACAAGGAAATCCCAAAGTACTTCATAGGAGGAGTAGAAGTCTCTCACAATCACATATGGGTAATACTCTCACAGGTCAAATATGCACCCAACCTAATAAAATGAGAAGAATTCTCCAATGGTTCCACTGCAACCATCCCAGTAGACCCCAACAGAAAGCTGAGAAAGAATGATGGAAAATGACCTAATATTATGTTGTTATTCATCTAGTTTGTTAGCTCATAAACAATCCTTATACCAACTCATTATGCTAGTATTCTTTTATCACATTCCTCTTTGCTCTTCCTTAAAACCTTCTGTGATGTTGATTGGAACTAGGACATGAATGACAGAAAGCCTTCCATAGAGGTTTAGTATTTTCCTTAACACATCTAAAAAATCTTGGAAAAGAATAAAAAAGGATCAAACAATTTATTACTTCACCCAACAACATCTTGAAGTAAGGAACATCAAACTGATCTCTATCTCAACATCAAACCACTTATTGTGCATGTTCACCAAACCTCTCCATGCTCCTTGTCTACACATGCTTAGTTATACTTGTTTATAACACCTTGTAGATCTTCTACATAAACCAAGCTCTTGTAACTATTACAATCATTTAATATTGACAAGATGCATTCCTTACTTCCATTTTATCAAGATCTCAATTGTAACATTGGATTTGAAAACAAATGAGAGACACGCCTATACTCTAGAGATTTTAGTGCTAATGGTTCAATTTCCTAGCATTCCGTGAGCCATGTTTAGAGAAGTTGATATTTAAGGAAAACAATAGCAAGAGGCATTGTCCTTACAAGGTTACAGCTACAACTTTCTACAATCGAAAAGAAAAATCAACAAGAGCTATTGAATCACACAAGGAAAAAAGTGATAAGGAGGAAACTTCTTCGCAAAAAAAAAAAGAATGGAGGAGATGAGGGTGCATGCATTTCCACATGCATAATGCGAAGGGAACACGACATTTGCTAGCATGAGCAGAGGGAAAGTTCAATACAAATATTTTTCAAGTAGTTGGAGACCATTTTTCTTTGAGAACATGCCCCATGCCACATGTTTTGGAGAGCCATCAAACTCGATAGCTTCTATTTATGTCGCATAAAGCATAGTCCAAAAGCTATATATCTCTCAAAATGCTTAAAATTGTACAACATTCTTCCATAACAAGACAATCATAACAAATCACACATGGTTGGCTATGCATTAACTAATCATGCTCTCCATGTCCTAACAAATTTCAACCATAAACACATCCATTGGAGTATCAAGAGATGGAAGGAAAAAAAACAAACAAATAAGACAGCAAACTTGACTAGGCTTCTCAACTAGTTCTTCTTGTTTGGCTCAAAGACATACTTGATAAGAGAGTCTTTAATGGACAACAACTCCGGGAACTCACCCTTCAACTTCGTAGCATCCAACTCATTGTTGCTTCGAGGTGCAACGATGACTTTGGACTGTTCCTCCAATGTGAAATTGTCCCACTTAAAGCCGGGGTCAATGTAGCTCTTGTACATTTCAAGGATTTCATTGTGGCTCACTACGCTTGGGTTCGTGAAGTTCCATATGCCTCTGCAATTCCTCTTTGCCATCTCAATGGACAAGGGCAGGAGTTCATCGAGGATCGTCATGCTATTAGGAATGTTCACAACTTTGTCGTACCGAGCAATTTTAGTAATGAAGTTGCGTGGATTGGTAAGATCAGATGAAATTGGCATTCTAACTCTTAGGGTGCAGACATTGTCATACTCTTTCAGAAGTTCTTCAACCTGCATAACAACAATAACAAATAATTACTTTTTAAGAATATGTATATATATAAGATTCTAATAGAACTAACAAGATAGATGATACCATTGCTTTAGTCTTTGAATAAAAAGAACCAATGAAATTTGGCTTATCTTCTTCCTTGAACCCAATGCCTGATCCTTGAGGGTGTTCGGCATCATATTCAAATATACAACCAGTAGCATAGTTCATCAGTAGCAGACCATGCTCCCTACAAACATCTGCTAGTGTCAAAGTCCCTGCGACGTTTGTTCGGATCGTGTCCTGCTTATGAGATTCGCACCAATCGACGTTTGGCCTGCCAGTCACTCCGGCAGCATTAAACACATGGGATGGCTTCACTTTCTGGATATCCACGATGAGCTGTGCGCGATCTTCCAACCGCCCCCTTCCATACTGATATGCTATGCCCTGCTTCTCGCATATCCTGCCAAGAAGGCCACCGATCCACCCAGTTTTACCATATATCAAAAACTTCAAATGTGGAGTATGAACCATCTTGTTCAGACCAGCAGTGTCTAGTGATTGGAAGAACTTGGCCTTGGTTTCTTCAGACATGTCGATAGACATCATCGACATTCTAGGATGGGGCAACAGTGCTCCTGAAACATCTCCCCACCACTCTGGATTGCTCATGTACCACTCCATTGTCTTCTTAAGTCCCTCCTCCCATGGGGTCCTTTCTGACCACCCAATGTTCTTCAGCTTCTGATCATCCAAAAAGTACCTTTGGTCATTAAAAGGCCTGTTCTCCACAAATTTGATTACCTTATCACGGTCTAGGGAGAAAATCTTGCAGATATCCTCGGCGACGTCGATTACTCTCCTTTCTCTCTTGGTTCCGATATTGTACACGTGCCCGACTTCTCCTTTGTGGAGAACAACCTCGAAGGCCTCTGCGACATCCTCGCAGTAGAGATAGCTCCTGACGTTAGAACCATCGCCGTGAATCGGAAGTGGCTCTCCTCTCATGGCCAAGAGAATAAATTTCGGAATCAGTTTCTCGGGGAACTGATTCGGTCCGTACACATTGTTTCCGCGAGTAGTGATCACCGGCAAGCCATATGACCTTCCGTAGGCCATAACGAGCATCTCAGCCCCTGCTTTTGTCGCTGAGTATGGGTTGGTCGGTAGCAGCTGGGATGCCTCATGATTTCCTACGATAGCATCCTCGTCGGTCTCGCCATAGACCTCGTCGGTGCTAACGTGGATGAACCTTCTAACCTGACCAGTAACCTTGCAAGCCTCGAGGAGGACATGCGTGCCGTAGATGTTGTTCTTGGTGAACTCAAAGGAGTTACCGAAAGAGTTGTCGACGTGCGTTTGGGCCGCAAAATGCATGATGGTGTCGATCGATTCTGTGATCAGAAGGTAGTTGACGAGGTCGGCACTAGCAATGTCGCCCTTGACGAACTTGAAGTTGGTGGAGGAGTACGAGGGATTGAGGTTCTTCAAGTTAGAACAATAATCAAGCTTGTCGAGAACAACAATCTTGTAGTCAGGGTAGCTACGGACGAGACGGTTAGCCACATGGCTTGCGATGAAACCTGCTGCCCCTGTGATCAGGATGTTCTTGGGCTTGTGTGTTGTCATCTGTAAATCAAACTCTGCAGAGGAAAGATCAAACGCTTTTCACAAAAAAAATTCAAATCTGAGATTGACTGGTACCTCATAATTATAAAACTAAAGAGAAATCAAAGAAAATCATAAAAGTAGAAACGACAAAACAGTCAGATCTAAGATATTCAAGTGCGAGAGAGAGCTGCATGCATGGGGCATGCAGTGCAACATCCCCTGATGGATCCCTTCCACCTGAAAAAGTTTGATGCAGGAAAAACCAAAGCCCTCCAGAAAGGAAACAGAAAAGAAGAACATGGAACGATCAACAAATCAAAAATGCTAATTAATTAGTGAGCTAGGAAACTGAACAAGAAAAACGATCGATGAACTTACTGTGCTGCAATCAGGAACGTCGAGGATTCAGAAAGCTTGAGCAAACAAACTTTGAAACTTAGATTCGCAAGATTGAGTTGAGGAATCTGATGGTGAATGCCAAGGAGATGGCTATGGAGAGATGAAAAGGTAGGAGTCTAGAATTAAACGTGGGGTTGAGAAAGAATAATGGAGACAATCAAGGAATAATCTCATATCAATGTGGGTATGGGCGGTCAACTTTCATCAACATTGCATGTATAAAAAATAGATAATTTGAAGTTTTGAACCACATATATAAAGTTTTAATTATTCCTCAACTCTATTTAGAAAGATTCATTATATGCATTGGGTTTAATAATATTTTATTCTAACACATATTTCATATTTATATTAGTTGGTATGCATCTATTTCTTCCCATTCCATTTTAAAAGATATAATTATTTTTTTAAAAAATAAAAATATAATTATTAATCATTTCCAGCGTTCCATTATTGCTTAATACATATTATAATACTTGTATTTATTGTTGATGCGACATTGGATGATAAATCGAGTGTCGTGGTAAAGGATCAGGACGATTTTGCACACCAAGAAACCAGAGTTGCCCCCACAAAGCTTATATGATGCTTAAGTCATGATGGGAAGTCATTAATGAACAATAATAGGGGAGGGAAAATGTTAACAGGAGATTATGATCAAGATGTTTATATCGCCGTCAGGTTTAATATTTATAGGGGATAAACATCAAAACCCTAAACTCTGAGGTTGTTGAGCTCAGGGATCATGGTTTGTGGAAGTGTGGATCGTGGACAAGCCATGTAGAGGTTGAGGTTCATGTCCGATTATGACCCATAACTACAAGAGTCGCTGAGCCGTAAGCAAAGTAGCTAGAGAGCTCAGGAATTCAAGTTTGACATAGAGAGTTGGGGGTACTCAAAACATCAAAGGGGAGATCTCTAGGAGCTCAGAGTAGTGAACTCGTCTATAGTGCAAATAGTGACTTTGTAAATCTCCATGTGTTAAAGCATTACTATGCCGACCTAGAGGAAGAGGTCGATCAACCTGCCAAAATTTGATTTTCATGATATGTCGAATCTTCATATAATCATTGGCAACAAACAACGCTCAATCTCCTTGAGGCCCTTCTGCACTGTTGGATCAAAGAAGGATCGACCGTCCATCTGCAAATCTGGGTTGTATATAAAGGTTCAACACTGCACTTTTAAACCTTTTAATACTTTCCTCCCTTTAGAGCCACCACCCTTGCTTCTAGAGCGATCCTCTGTGCTCGCACCTCTCTTCTGTAAGTCATTCTCCTTTTAGTTTGCTATTCTTCCTCGGTTGAGTATTCCTTCTAGGGTTTTGTCTTCTAGTCCTATTGGCGGGGCTAGAGGTAGGTCGCCAAAAACTAATGGGATGGTTCACGAAGGATCCACCAATCTTGGTTCAAAATCCTAAGTTCCTAGTGCATCGAGATTGTTGCATCAATGATTCAAGAAAGATATTATATCCAATAGGATTTTGAGGTTATAATCCTTAAGTCGGGTGACCATCTTAATCTTCCCATTCCAAAGCTTGTCCCAGGGACATACCTTACCTATTAGGTGACAAAAAAACTCATTCGACTTATTTTGTATGAGAATTCATAATTTTTTTAAAAATAATTATATAGTAGTGTAAATTTGTCCAATATAATTTCTCGTATTCTAATCATTCTAATACAAGAGGATCCGAAAATATTTTATTATTATTTTTAGTAATTTTTATTTCTTGATCATTTTAAATTTTATGGTGTTTAGGGTATTTATGGTAATGTTTGTCTTTTATAATTTTTAGGTTTTTTTAGTTCCTATAGAAAATTTAAAATTACGAGTCTTTTTTCTTTTTTATCAAGATTCTTTGTCTTTTTTTTTGTCAAAATTCTTTTCCTTTCTTTAGAAGATAAGAATTGTTAATAATTTTTTTTTTTAGAATTTCTTTCTTTTCTTTACAAGATGGGAATTAATGTCTATATATTGAGATTTTTTTTCTTTTTTTAGTCTTAGGTTTTGAGTCTATATAAGAATCATATTTAGTTGTTTAAAGACAATCTCTCTATTATAATATAAAATTTTTCTTTTGTTTGGAAAAATCTGGAGGACGATTATTATCTCTTCTTGCCTTCTCCTCAATTCCCCTTTCTCGTCAGCCCGCAGAATAATCACTATCCTGCTCGGCGTCAATTGGTATCAGAGCTGACAGTGTCCAATTTGATGAAACCGAGAGTTGGATCCAATGAGAGGTCATCGTGGTCGTGATCGTGATCGTGATCGTGTCAGGTAGGTTTCGGTTGAGAAAGTCTTGCACCCAAGACGAGATTGAGGATGTACAGAGGCAAGTCACATATTTAACCTAGAGAGATCGTTGATTAGATCAATGAAGTAGAGAGAATTTTTTATATTGAGAAAGTACTCGATCAGGTAAAAGTAAAATTAGTTGCCTTGGGACTCACTAATCTAGCATCAGCATGGTAGGAGCACTTGCGGTGCTTACGAGTCAGACAGAATAAAACCAAGATCAAGAATTGGGAGAAGATGAAGAAAAAGATGAAAGATTACTTTCTTCCTTTTGGGTACACTCAAACTTTGTTCCAAGGATGAATAGAATTTTTCATGAAAGACGATAGCTTCGACGACCAAGATGAGTTTGACAGATTCAAAGATGATTTGAAGGAAAAACTTTAATCGTTTGTGAAGAGCATGACCTAGAAGAAGTTGATGAACCTGACACGTTATCAGTTGTAGAAGATGTTATAATTAAAGAGAAATCTCGATCTCAAATTAGAGACGAGACCGAGTCAATTAACGAGCTACTTGATGATTATAGAGCGAACAAAATGCTTGATGATAATCTTCTGTCCAATAAAATAACTCTGAACCTTTTGTCAACAATCACGAGCATACTGATTTGCAGGAATACTTTGGCACCTATATCACTAATTCCCAAGGAAGATTGCTATTCCGAGAAGGTGTAATAGTGAAAGTTGTGCGCATTGGTTACTGGATTGTTTTGGATGTTCTGATGGCTGTTGTTAAATTCGAGGTTGTATCTTGCATGCGAAACTGTATTCGGTTACTTAGAAGCTTGCCGTTGACAACAGATTCTGCACTGTTGTAATTGGATCTACCTTGCAGCGTTTCAATGGCTTCCGCAGTCCAACCTTTGACTGATGCTGCTAAAGATTTCCTTGCCAATAGTTATAAGAACATACACAAGTTCGAGATGAAATGATGATTCTTCGCCTTTCTGGAATTGAGACTATTCTATCAAGTTATGACCTTCAGGCGACATCAGAAGATGCTATGTGCGTCTTTATTCGGAAGTGGGCACACACACAGTATACAGTAGGGGAGAACATCGTGATATTTTGAGTTCTCGCTTACTCTGTCATATCGGTTTTGCTTATTTGAGTTGCAGTAAACTAAGAGAAAATCTCATGTGTGATGACCTGGATCACAACCTTGCTTCCAAATTAGTAATTGAAGCACTTTTCTTCAAGGCTGAAGCTCCTTTCAGACGGCGAGCCCTTGCTGCTAATGAGTTGAACCACAGGCGTTTTGTGAGAAGGGCTTATAAATACCTTCTGCTGAAGGTGGTAGAATTTGAGAGGCCGCACACACAATGCATCGTCTACTTGGATCTGAAGATGGACAAGGACAAGCGCGAGCCTCCAACGGCGGAGCCGAAGGAGGAAAGCTCGCCGGAGCACCACCAGCAGTTGTGGGTGGTGTACTACCCACGGGCGATACGGAGAGTGAGCAACGGTTCTGGTGGTCCTTTGATTCAAGCTCGTAATTTTGCAGTTATGACGGATACTAGTGCTGGCATATCATCTGTCATGAAAATCAGAGATGTGGAGGATGTTCAAAGCAGCATGGTTGCAGCTTTTGGTTCTGGGTCATTGTTTTTATTGGTTAGTGGAGATGGAGGCTCAAATCATGCAGCTAACGCAGTCACTTCAAGACTTTTCTTCGCACTTTTTCAAGGCGGCATGTACATGGTGGGTCAGAAATTCTCGCCCTCCCCGATAGAGGATACACATTAGTCACAGATGAGAGGCTTGACAATACATGAAGTTGCCAGCGAGAGTCGGAAATCTGGGTTGAGAAATCTAACAACAAGCATGACACCTAAGGGATCAATTGCTGGAGCTTTATTCCGTCATACACAACTTTTTGTGAAGATTGCTTCTTTGACTATTGTGTGCGATTTCGATATAGAAGAGATCCTGTTGATGCTGGTGCAGTCCTCTCTGGCCCTGAAGAAAGTACAAGGTTTTCAAAGTGCACTTTCAGATTCTGAAGAGGTAGAAAAAGACGAAGATAAAAATTTGAGTAGGTCAAAGAAGGCAACAGATGGACCAGACCAGTTGAGCAACGTTCAAGTTGACATGTCGATTTAATTCCAAATGATCTTCCTCTTGGATTATCATTTGAAATTAGTTTAAATTCGAGGACGAGTTCTTTTAACCCAAGGTGACTAATGCAAGAGGATCCGAAGATATTTTTTTATTATTTTTAGTAGTTTTTATTTCTTGATAATTTCAGATATTATGGTAATTTTTAGGTTTTTAGTCTTTTTAGAAATTTTAGGATTATGAATTTTTTTCCTTTTTTTAAAATTTTTTCCTTCTTTAGAAGATAGAAATTTTTAATAATTTTTTTCTTTCTTTTAGAATTTCTTTCCTTTTTTTACGAGATTAGAATTGAAATCTATATATTAGGATTTTTTTTCTTTTTTGAATCTTAGGTTTGGAGTATATATAAGAATCATGTTTAGTTGTTTAAAGACAATCTCTCTATTATGATATAAAATTTTCTTTTTGTTTACAAAAATATGGAGGGCGGTTATTATCTATTCTTGTCTTCTCCTCAATTCCTCCTTCTCGTCAGCCCGCAAGATAATCACTATCCTTTCCGACGTCACATTCTCGCAAATCGATCGAATAACTTTTTTCTCTTCTTTCCCCTTTTTAGTTTTTGAAAAACAACGAAGATCTATTAGTAGAATTTTCAATAACCGGAAGGTTTGATTTCTTCTTAATCCTAAAGCTTTTCGATTATTAGTTTAAAGCATTTTTCTTTCACAAGTAGGAGTAGATTCTTCGACTTGCTTAATAGATGAAAGAGATTTATGTATATTCGTTGAGATCTTGAATTGAAGGTAAAAAATATTGCGACTCCATTAATTTTGTAGATTAGAATCCAACCGAAGAAGAGAGAGTGAGTTTTTAGTTTGAGTCTTTGTTATTTTCACTACTTTATGATAATACTAGGAATTACATTAATCTATTATAAAAAAAAATCTTTATTAAGGTAAGGTATGTATTCATATGCTTATTAAATGTTTGAATAAATACCTCATAAAATTACAATATAAACAAAAGTATATGTGATATTCCTTTGAATTGTTTGTTGAATTCTTAGGTTAACCATACCTCCTAAGTACATAGTCAGCTGCAAAATCTTTTCAAATCAACTACTTTCTCTGTATAATCGATTAAGCTCGTTCTTCTATGAAAACTCGATTTGAACAGTTTCAAAAATATGAAGAAATATTTGTTTTTTCGTTCAATCTGGAGAGGTTACAACGTATAGATGATGAAGCCTTGTTGAGGTCTTACAAGAATCTTGAAATTTCTCTGACTCATTCTAATATTAATGGGGATGATTTATTTTCCGAGTTGACATTCTTGAAGTGTTCATTACCAAGAGAAACAAAATCGGTAATTGATGTAGTGAATTACTTGAAGAAAATTGATGGATGTTTCCCAAATGCTCACATTGCTTATAAAATCTTGTAGACTATCTCGGTTACGATAGCAAGTGCAGAACGAAGTTTCTCAAAGTTAAAACTCATTAAAAAAATTCTCCGATCAACCATGTCACAAGACAGATTAAATAGATTGACTATGTTAACAATTGAGAAAGAAATTATTGAACAACTTGATTATACAAATTTGATTAGTATTTTTAGCTCTAAAATTGTAAGGCATGTTATTTTTTAGTAATCATTTTAGACATGTTAATCATATTATTCAATTATAATAAAAATACTTTGACAATTGCGTATTGTTTAATTTTTTTATATTATTTTTAATGTATTGATTTAATTGGAAAAAAATTATTAGGAAGCTAAAAGAATACGAACGCACATTATGATTTAGAGACATTTTTTTATGTTAGACTGAAGCCCTAAAATTGTTAGGATCAACCTTTTGTCCCGAGCTGGTAACCTTTGTTTTTCCATCCCTTTATTCTTTCAGGATATTGTCGTATATTTTGGTATTTATTTGAGCCAATTAGCTCCTAACTCCTTTTGCATCCTCACTGGGTTGGCAGCGGTCTTCTACCACTTCCCCTTGACTCCTCCCCTCTTTAATTTGTTCCTTCTTTTTCCTTAAAAAGGCTAAGGTCAGGGTTTTATATCCCATCATTGACCTAACTCACAGTTCATGGGGGCTTTTTGACCTCCCATAGGGGATGAAAAATTTGTTGGTGCAATAATTCCCCATGTATTTAGATTTATATATTTGTTTTGATGTTGGACAATGTTTGGACAGTATTTAAGGCAAATTGTGTAGTCTCACGTGATTGTCAAGTGTGCAGGAGTAATTAACTTGACAAAAATAACAAAGTCTAAGAAAGTTGGAAAACAAATTCTTAACAAAAAGAAAGTCTTAATAGGTCTGGTGACCGGACATAAGGCAATGAAGTGCAAGAAGATATATTAGAGGCCGAATTCTTTGCAAAAGAAAAGCCCTAATAGATTGGGTGATCAGATGTTAGGCGATGAAGACTCAAAGATGATAAAGCTCTAAGTGATGAAAAATCTAAGAAATAAGAGGTTTCACTGACACAAGGTATGAAAAAAGATAAATATGAGATGAGAGAAAAAGGAGTTAGGCATGTCTCATTCATTAGAATGAATAAGAAATAATACAAGAGTCGACTAACATATGTCTATTAGTCAACTATTGCACAAAAGATGAAGAAATCATGATCTTGGATGGTCTGAGGGATGCAACATGTCCAATTGACTGATACACTGCAGTACTGATCGATTTGCATAGAGAAATTGCGAAATAGGTCGAGGTGTTGTCATCAGTCGACTTTAAGTACACAGTAATTGACTGATAGAGTCAAACCATGAATCTATTTGTGATTTTTTAGATCAATTGACTGCTAGGTACGCAACAATCGACTGATAGAGTCAAACCACAAATACGTTTATGGTTTTGACATCAGTTGATTGTCAAGCACATTGCAATCGACTGATGGAGTTAAACTGGGAATTTGATTGAGAGTTTTGATCAGTTGATTGCATGTGATGAATAATCAATTAATACAATTAAACTATGAATTAGTTTATGGTTTTGGCACAAGTCGACTGTTAGGAACATAGTAATTGACTAATACTTTAAACCCTGAAGTTCATGGTTGATTAAAAATATTTTGAGCCAATTGATGCAGTCGATTGGTCAAAGTTCGAAGAGCACACAAACTTTGACAATCGATTGGTGCAGTCGATTGATCACTAATGGTCGATTGATAGCATGTACTTGTGCAATTTCAGATAGGCATTAACTGCCAATTTGAAGTTTCATATCATGCTCAACGGTCAATTAATCGCCAAATATAGAATTTAGTCAATTGATATGATGCAGATAGTCGACTGATGCCTGAATATTTGTGAAGCAACTCTGCTCGTTTGAAGATCATATAAAAGTTGCTCAAAGCTTCATTTTGAAGTAGAGAACTCCGAGAAGAAGTCCTCTTCACCAATACTTCATTCCAAAAAGCAAAAAATAAAAAGAGATTATTTTTCAAAGAGATTTTCTTTTGTTCTTCTCTTTTTTTGTTCTCAAGATTGTAAGATGTTTCTCGGCCTATGGAATGTGTCCAGCAACAAGAAAGATGAGTGGTGGCATTGCTAGGACTCTAGACCTTGGATTAATAGTCCTGTGGCATTGTGAATCAAATAAATCATCTTCATCCGAGCTTCTTCTCCTTTTCTTTCCTGACTCTCTAAAAGGAGAACTTCCCTTCTATGCCTGACTTGCGGCAAGTTCAAGGAGGGAAAAGCCTATAATCAAATTTCTCTAGAGCCCTTCAAGGTCGACACTATAATATTAATCATCTCATCAAGGAGGGTCTATATCAATTTTGTGTTGAGCCTTATGGAGATCAAGCTTGGCATGCCCTTTGGTAGTTGCTTATACTTGTTATCCTTTCAAAATAACTTGAATTTAATTTGTCTTTGTGTAGTAGGAAAGATGCTAAATGCCCTAAAGAGCAAGAGGTTGAATAGGAAGCATGCAACCTTAGAAGGGTCGATCGAGTCAAGAAGGGCCCGCTTAGCCATCTCCCCCAATTTCCCAGCCTACCTCCTCCTAGAAGAAGACAAGGAGGCACAACTAGTGCCAAGTAAGCAATGGCGATTGATGCTCCTCGAGGACTCAGAGGCCCAAGGAGGTATAGTTGCAAAACCTCTAATTTCCTAGTTGTCTCCTCCCACAGAACCTCTAACAACTTTGTTGTTGAGTCCACAACCATTAACCTCAGCTTGTGGACCTTCTCATTTGGACTTGGGCATTACCCTCACGAGAGCCGGCCCTAGGGTGGTCAAGGTGGGGTCGTTGCATAGGGCCCCACCTTTGATAGGGCCCATTTTTGTTTAGTAATTGTTTTTAAAAAAAAATTAGTAAAGGTTAAAACTTCGTTTATTATTTCTTCAACCCTATTTGCTCTTTTTTTTTGATCATGCTTAGAAAGGGACGGCGATGGCGCGATACTTTCTTCTTCACCAAATGATGAACTCACCGACGACATTTTCACTAGACTTCTTCACCGAACAAGAAAAGCTGAGGTAGTCTTCTTCTCGAGACTTCTTCTTCGGCCGCGCAAGAGTAGGTCCTTTGGCGAGATTTATCTAGGTTTGTCGTTGATTCTGCTTGTAATTGAGGTCTTTTTTGTTATTATTTTATGGTAGGAATTGGGGAGTTTGATTTTGTGGTGGTTCCACTTGCTGCCTTTGCTGTAGGAACAAATATCCAAACGAACGAAGAGGTAACTGTCACTTGATTCTTTTCATATGCTACCTTGCTCCACTTAAAAATTTTGAAGCAATTATTAATTTCAATTTGTTTAGGTTTTGTCAAAAAGAGATCATTGTTACAGTGTACTTCTCAATGCACACAATGGGGCAGCTTTTCCAGCAGACAATGATCTCTCGGATGTCCCAGAGTTGAACTTGAGTAGGCTTGTTGATGTTGACAAAGATTCTGATCAAGACAAACCTTCACAGGTTTCAACTACTTGTATTCTTATGCTGCGATATAATGCAATCTTTTCTTAAGTGCGTGCATGTCTGATCTTAGATCTTTTATTATCATATATGGTGATATTCATTCCAATTTAATGTTCTGAATTGACACATCAAGTAAAGGTGTTTTACATGCTAACTGTGTCATGTTGGGGAACTAGGATATTGTCCTTATGTAAGATAGCATTATTGTCCTTATGTATTCCTTCATATGAGACAACTAGTATCATCCCCTTTGATTCAATGATTTTTATAAAAAAAATAAAAAAATGGTTTAGCATCGTTATAACTAAAATGAGCATTTTATAATAAGTGCTTGTCTAATGTCTATAATAAATGTTTGTTTGAGAGCTTGTTTTGTTTATTTTTCTATAGAAAATTGGAATGCCTACTACTAGGAAATATCTATCAAGATATGATAAACAAAAAAAGGAAAAAAAATTGAAGAATTTATTGAGTATCAAAAATAGGCGATCGACAGATTTGTTGTCAAAGAATCGAGAAATCTATCACTTGAAGATTTGGGTAATGAAGAGAAAAAAGAAAACAATTTTAATGAATCACATGAAGGCTTAGCCATTGAAAATGATGTAGAGGAAGATATAAATGAGATTGAAGGCAATGAAAGTGTTGATGACTTAGACTTTGAAAATAATTATTCTGAAAGTGATGATGATGTTATAATGCAGTGAATGAAGAACCAAGTTCATCAATTCCACTTTACATTTTTTATCCTAGAAACGGGAAGAATTTAGATCCTAAGTGAAAGGTTCAATTAGTGAAAAAGGGTCCTATAAGAGATGTATTAATAGGGAAAGGTCTCAAAGATAGATCAAATAAACAATTCTCTTCGAATTCTTACACTCGGATTTTGCCAAAATGTCAAAAACACCATAGAGATTGGTCGGTATATTCAAAAGCACTTGGTAAAGCATTTTATTTTTGTTGCAAGTTGTTTAAAAGGTGGTCTCAACCAAGTCAACTAGCAAATGAGAGATATTGTGATTGTGGGCATCTTAGTAGAGACTTAAAGAACATGAGACAAGTATTGAACATGTTAATTATTATGCTAGCTAGTCTAAGTTGCGTATCAGGTTAGTGAAAGGAACAACAATTGATCATGCTATTCAAGATCAAATCAAGAAGGCAAAAGAGCATTGGAGGAAGGTATCACACCGATTAATTTCACTTGTGATATTTTTGGCTAAACAAAACATAGCATTTCGTGGTAGTAATGAGAAGCTTTATAATGATAACAATGAAAACTTTATGGTTGCTGTCGAGATGATTGTCGAGTGGGACTCAGTGATGAAGGAGCATCTTGAAAGAAATACACATAATCATTATCTTAGCCACAAAATTTAGAATGAATTGATATGTTTGTTAGTTTCTAAAATCAAGAGCTTTATTCTTCAAAACATTAAAGATGCTAAGTTCTTTTCTGTAATACTTGATTGCACTCCTGATGTTGGTTATAAGATGTGTTGATGTTTCTACAAGCCCAATGAAAGTAGAAGAATACTTTTTGGGATATTTGAAAGTGGATGATACAACAGGACAAGGGTTGTTTGAAAAAAATGCAAAATGTGTTGAATAGTTTTGATATGATAATGTGGGCAAATATGAAAGGGAGACACCAAGGCATACACAAAAAACTATTGAATATAAATCCTAGAGCATTGTACACTCTATGTGGTTGTCATTGTTTGAATTTAATACTTTGTGACATTGCAAATTCCTATGGAAAAGCGAAAAACTTTTTTAGAGTAGTACAACAGATTTATATAATATTTTCTCATTCTACAAAGAGGTAGAAGGTCTTGATAGATCATGTGACGATAAAAGGTTTACCTCTCAAGCTATTGTCAATCACTCGAAGGGAAAGCCATATTGAAAGTGTGAAAGTAGTGGTACTTCAAGCTCAACAAATCAGAGAAGCTTTACTTCAAGTTGCAGAAGAAAAAGACACCAACTCTAAAATAAGAAGTGAAGCTAAGTCTTTAGCAACATTTAAGCTTGGAAATTTTGAGTTTTTAGTGGGTATGGTTATTTGGTATGACATATTGGGTAAAGTTAACATTATTAGTAAAAGCTTACAATCAGAAAACACACTTATTGACATTGCTATGAACAAGGTTAAGAGGCTAATTGCTTCTTTTGAAGAGTACAGAGAATCTGGATTTGGACAAGTCATTAATACCGCAAAAGAACTTGCTTCAACAATGAAGATTGATGTTGTTTTTCCTGAAAAGAACAAATATATAGAAAAAGATATTTTGATGAGGTTACATGTGATTCTTCCAAAATACCTCAAGAATCTACTGAGGAAGCTTTTAGAATTCATTATTTCTTATATATAGTAGATCAAACAATTGGGTCATTGAAGAAAAGGTTTGAGCAATATGAAGAATATGAAGATCTTTTTGGATTCCTTTTCACAGCTGAAAAGTTAAGTTCATTGATTGATGAGGACTTGAAAGGTCATTGCAAGAATCTTGAAAGGAAACTACAAAGAAAAGAGAGTACAGGACAAGATGTTTCAGATTTGGATGGAGATGACTTATATTAAAAACTGCAAAATCATACAACATATTCTACCTAAAGGAAACAAAAACAACAAGTGAAATACTAATTTTTTGCAAAGAATAAATTGTTTCCTGAATTCATTCATTGCATATAGGATATTATTGACTATTTCGGTGATTGTTGCATATACATAAAGAAGTTTTTCTAAATTGAAGTTGTTGAAATCTTGTTTGAGATCAACCATAACCCAAACAAGATTGAATGCATTAGCTATGATTTCGATTGAGAGTGAGTTTTTAGAAAAACTTAATTATGAAAAATTGATTGATGACTTTACAAATAAAAATGCAAGAATATCAATTTTTCATAGTTAATTGTAATAGTTGTTTTTCATTTTCTATGATGTAATGATACTGATTATTAACAATATGGATTATAATATTTTTCATTATTATAAATCTCAGTTTATGTGTTTTGTTAATGAAATTATTTTTATAACATTGATTTTATTATTTTTTATATTAATACAAAGGGTCTTTTTTTGGCACCGGACCCTTCAGAGTCTAGGGCCGGCCCTGACCCTCACTCCTTCGCTTGCAAGGAAGCAGACAATGTCAGACACCAAGGTTCTATAGGCTCGACATATCGCCACCAACAAACCAACCAAGGCTTCCTATGCCCAAGGAGCAATAGGTGGTTCAACACTTGTCATTATGCACATGATGGACAACATATCAACTAGACTAGGTCAAGTATTATTGTATTTTTTTTTCTTATGTGATTATGCAAACTTGCTGAAGTGTGCTTTCGATGATAGGTTTTGGTCAACTACAAGGAAATGATGGAGAGATAACCACACTTTCCATGATAGTTTCTAGTCAACTAAGGGGAAGCTCAATCCCGAGACCATAGAGGTTGAGAGAGATATCTACAAGTCGACCCTAGAGTCGCTGGGGCTAAGGGGTGTTAGGACTCATGCCAGCTAACGGAGGTGAATATCTTCGATCGCTTCTCATAGTTGCTTTGTGCTCATGGTTGAATGAGCAGTGGAAACTTGAATCGACTTGGACGCCACATGTACTACACAGATCCCGAGGCTTCTTTTATAGCCATGATCCAGTGGACTAAAAATTGTTCAGTCAATTGATACTTGACTGATCCTCTATCAGGTGACTGAACTCTGTGTCCTTTCTTGTTTGCTCTGATATGATCTAGTTGATCCCGCAAATCACACTGATCAGTCGATTGAACCTTTGATCAGGTGACTAATCCCTTAGAGTTTCCTTCCCTACGGCGATTCGATAATATCCTTTATCTCTTACTAAATATGGTTCAATCGACTAATTATCCTTATCAGTTGACTGAACCCTATTTCCTTCTTTGCGCTCATCCACTTGGATCAATCGATTGAACCTCCCTGTTCAGTCGACTAAACCTTTCAATTGACGAGAACTTTGCTTTTCTGTAAAACAAAGTTATCACAGAAATAATATAAATAATGATCCTACAAAATAAAGTTAGGAACATATAGTAATGTATGAATTAGACAGTTAGGACTATCTTGATCTTGACTTAGAAACTTTGGTTAGTTTCTTGAATCGGATCAACGCCTAAGGTTTGTCTCGACTGAGACACGACCTCACTTCCTTCTTTTAGAAGAATCACTCCCTCAAGGAGCTTATCTCAACTCACCTGTCAAACATCTGGTCCTCCAGACCTGTTTGAACTTTGTCTGCTCAGTGTCTGATCGACCTGATCCACTAAGACTTTCCTGCAAAACCGAATTAGCATAATGCAAAACATAATAGCGACACTGTATTTCGGTTTACTAAATATGTTGGTCCAGTCGATCATAAATCTTTCAGTCACACTTGCTTGGAGTTTACTCCTCCAAAACTTCTCAATACCTAGGGTTACCTTCTCCTAGGGGTTTCCCTTTGCTTATAGTTCAACCCTCCAAGACTTTTCATTACCTAGGGTTACTTCCCCCTAGGGCTTTCCTCTTGCCAAGCCTTCAGTCTTCTAGACCCGCTTGGACTTGCTAGTCACTTGGTAAACTACTCACCTTTGCCTAACCTCCAATTAGGACTTTCTCTTGCCTAACCTTTAGTTAGGACTTTTCCATGCCTAACTGCAGTTAGGACTTTCCCTTGACTAACCTCCAGTTAAGACTTTCCTTTGCCTAACCACAGTTAGGACTTTCCCTTGCCTAATCACAGTTAGGACTTTCCCTTGCCTAATCACAGTTAGGACTTTCTCTTGTCTAACCTCTAGTTAGGACTTTCCCTTGCCTAACCGCAGTTAGGATTTTCTCTTGTCTAACCTCCAGTTAAAAATTTTCCTTACCTAACCATAGTTGGAACTTTCTCTTGCCTAACCTCCAGTTAGGATTTTTCCTTTGCTAGTCATCCGGTCAGTCTTGACCTGACTAGACTTCTCACATAACTAGGTCAACCTTGATAAGACTTCATTAAACATATTGTCAAACAAACATCAAAACCATGAAGGTTGATTGCACCAACACCCTTTCATCTGTCATAGACTTTTGAACTTGTTCCTCACTCCATTTGCTCCTTCGAAGAAGTTTTCCTTTTGTATTTCTTGGAGCTTCAAATCCTTTCGTTAGAGAAAATCATTCCTTTATATCCATCATAAGGAAGAATTTCATCCTTGAATTCCAATGATCGAATCCTCCCAATCCGAAAGATGGAGGTGCTCGAATGCTATATCTGAATCCATCCCGGGCTTCCATTGTGAAGTTGAGCTCCTTCGATGATTAGTCCTTTGACTTATTGATATTGAGGGCTCAAAATGTCAACTCCTTCTTCTTCCTCTAACTCATGCTTCTTCCGCCAATTAGTTCGATGAAGAGCGACCTTGCTCTGATTCGCTCTGATACCACTTGTTAGGACCCGTGCGAGCTAGAGGGTGGGTGAATAGCTTCGATCGCTTCTCGTAGTTGCTTTGTGCTCATTGTTGAATGCACAGTGGAAACTTGAATCAACTTGGACGCCACATGCACTACACCTTGATTTTACTTGGTATCCACCTCCTTGAGGTGACTAATCCAAGGGTCCACTCCTCACTCAGCTTCACTATGAACTCTCTCCTTCTCGAAAACTTTTCAGAGACGGAGAACCCTCGTACAAGAAGTTCTTACAAGAACTCAACAAGAAAAACAGAAACAAACTCAAATGAAATCGAAAATGACTTTACAAGGAGAACCTTGCTTGATTTCTTGTTTCTTTGAAATACCTCATGTTAATCCGGAAATGCAACAGCACTATCCTCCAAAACCTCCAAGAATTGGCGGCTCAAAATCTCCACAAAATCACCTTTTCTAGGGTTCCTTTCGGGCTGAAAAATATTTCCCAATCGATTGACCTTACCCCCAATCGATTGTCACGTCATATATGACCGTTCAAACCTACAGAACAACTCATTTTTGCCTGACCAACCAATCGATTGGCAGCTTGTTTCGGGCGAACAGAAGCTTGCCAAATCGATTGCCCAATCAATTGGCAGTGTCAATCGATTAGGGTAATTGATTGGCAGAGGTTTCACAAAAAAATAGAAAGTTGTGGAATTGATTAAAGCAATCGATTGACAGTGATGTCTCGAGCGAACAAAAGGTGTTCAAATTGATTGAGGCAATGTCAATCGATTGGCTAATCGATTGACTGTGTTTTCTCGAGTGAATAGAAGGATGTGGAATCAATTGAGGTAACCAATTGGCATCTGGTAATTAATTGGTATAACTCACTAATCGATTGGTCGGGAAAAAAGAATCGTTCTGCAGGTTTGAACGATCAGATCTGACGTAACAATTGATTAGGGATAAGGCTAATCAATTGAGAGGCGTTTTCCAACCCGAAAGGAACCCTAAAAAAGGGGATTTCATGGAGATTTTGAGTCGTCAGTTCTTGAGAGGTTAGAGGAGAATTGTTGTTGCATTTTCAACCTTCAAGAGACATTCTAAAGCGACAATCAAGCATCCAAAAGCAAGGTTCTCAAATTGTAAAATATTTTTACTTTCATTTGTTGTTGTGTTGTTTGTATTCTCTTGTAAGGAGTTTGTACGAGGCTTCTCTATCTCCGAAAAGTTTCTAAGAAGAAGAGAGTTCTTAGTGGATGTGAGAGCTCGGAGTGGGCCCTTGGATTAGTCACCTTAATGAGGTGGATATCAAGTAAAACCAAGGTGTTGTGCATGTGGAGTCGAGATTGAAGCAAGGTTTCCGCTGCACATTCAATAACGAGCACAAAGCAACTAAGAAAAGTGATCGAAACTATTCACCCCCCCCCCCTAGCTCATACGTGTCTTAACAAGGGGATGCTCTATCCCGAGATGGTGAAGGTTTTGGAGAAATATCCACAAGTCTACCCAAAGCCACAAGGGCTAAAGGGGAGCTTGATCTCAAGACTATAGAAGCATGGAGAGATGTCCACAAGTTGACCCCAAAGCCGCAAGGGCTAAGGGGGAGATCGATCTCGAGATTGCAGAGGTCTATGAGAGATGTTTATTTATGCCTAAGCTACAACCTAATTAAAAGGAGAGAAATGATAGATTTATCATAAAATAAAAGGATAGTTAAGGATAAGATAGTCACGATCAATCTTCGAGAAGCCTGTTGATCGTGGACTTCTAACAACCTCAATATATGACCCCTCTCGAGATCATGTTAATTGTCCCTCAAGTAGGATTGTTGTCGACATCCAACCTTCTCTTAGGTGCTTTCTTTTCTTCCTGAGTAGCTTGGTTAAAGCATTGGATATACTCTCAAAGTGACTCATGCCCCTACTACTTCAGATTGAACAAACTGAGAGGTGTCTTCTATTACTTGTTGTTGTTGGCGGAATGGCACAGGAATGCTGAGCTAAAGTCCTCAAAGGATTGAATTGTGTTTGGTATATTGAACCACTATTGAGTCAGCCCAACCAGAGTCATCAAGAACATCGTGCACTTTACTCCATTGTAGCAAAAAAAAAGTGATTACGTTCATCCCAGATGTCTTTCATAGTCCATCCCAAGATTATGTGAAGGATGATAAATCATAAGGTCAGCTTATATCCGACCGCCAAATAACTAAGGGTGGAAAGAGTTGTGCACTTCACTCCATTGAATATTAATGCAGGAGAGCACATTCTTGAATTTGCACAGGTGGTATTTAATTTGGGCCATAGGAACCATTGTATTTTCCACCTGTGGCAGCCTAAAGCTAAGTTGATCGATAACTCCTCTGGTTGAATTTCTACTGAGAAGGGAGTTCATAATGAGACAGACTAAAACCCTCTTCACCATCCTTCAGAACTCTCTGAGGTCGTTTGATGGTTCTCTCCGGTCACCTAAGTAAGTACGACCCCCTTAGTACTTTAGGCCATGGATTCCTAGGGATGCTCATTCTAGAGCCCGAATTCTCCTACTGGAGCCTCCGACGGAGGAGGATTATAGGCGATGCATCTACTACCTTCATAGTTATTAGCTAGGTCAGTTGCTCCAAATTAAAGTGAGAGGCCTAATAGCTATCTACAAGTGTTGGGAAGTATGTGTTAATTAAAATTTGAATTTGGTGCATATAATTGAAATTTCCTAAGATAAATATTATAATTGAAGCGAAATTAAAACTTGGTGCATTTACATGAATTTTTTAAAGTAATTGCTAAACTCAAAGCATTGTTAGGCTTAAATCATAATTAATCAACTAAAAATATATTCTTTTATTGGCTTTTTATATTATATCTTGACACCGGACAAGAGCGCACGTGCTTTGCTCACCTTTTTAATGAGGTGTGATAGAAAAAAAATAGAGAGATAAAAATAAATTATTATTGTTGAGCGAAATTCAATATGACTGCATATGCCTCTCCTGTGGTGGTTCATGCATCCGGCTATGTTTTGGTAGACTTTGAATTTTAATATTAATTGATACTGTCAGTATCCAATCCGTCTTAGATCAGCAGAATGTTGTGTCATCCTGAGCCCGAGCTACCAAGTCCGAGTGTTGACAGCCCAAATAGCTGTCAAGCCCGAGTGAGTACTTGTGAGCGCCGAACTCCTGAGTGACCAAACGTTCAAGTGGCTGAGCACCCCGAGTGCTAAGTGGGAGCTCCCGAGCACCCCAAACTCGAGTGCTTAAGCATTCAAGCACCGAAGACCTGGGTGCCTGAGTGTCCGAGCACCGAAGACCTGGGTGCCTGAGTGTCCGAGCACCGAAGACCTGGGTGCCTGAGTGTCCGAGTACCGAAGATTTAAGCGCTTGAGTGTCGACTACCGAGGTGTCGAGGGCCGAAACCCAAGTGTCAACTGCCGAGCGGTTTGCGCTCCGGAGCACCCAGAGTGTCTGATGTCCAACCGCCCGAGTACGCGAAGCCGAGAGCTCAGGAGCCCAAGTACACTTGAGAGTCAGAGACTTTAAGAGTCTAAACTTGAGCACAACTGCGACGGTTAAAAAAGGATGCATCCTTTGATACAAGTACATCATTTAGGAAAAGGTAGGATAAATTTTCACTGCTCTTCTCTCCCTATATAAGATAATAATACCAGTGCCACAGAGGGGTCCGATGGTATGATGATGGTGATGATGATGTTGGGAATACAATCAAAGTCCCACGTTGAAAAAGATCATGGGTTAATCTAATTAGATCTTATTGGATTACTGAGTCAATATAATTGGATCTTAGACTTATTGAATTAATGATTAATCTAATATTATATATATATATAATATATATATATAAGCCTAAACCAAATGAAGCTCACGTTATTAAATAATGTCTTAATAGATAAAACTTGGTCACGTGATTATATAAAGTCTTATTAGATAAGACTTGGTCACGTTATTAGATAAGACTTAGCCACATTTTATCAGATAAAATAACCCTAACGGTTAGGGTTGTTGGAAATGTGAATGGAAATAAAGAGGTGGATGGAGAGACCTCCATCGTGCATGGGAACTTTAGTCCCACATTGGAAAGTCTAAGGCATTATGATTGGTTTATATTGTTACAAGCTTGTATGTTGTGCACAAATGCTTGGGTAGAGACTCTCTCACACGCATGGATGCGCAGGGATGGGTGCAAATCCGAGGGCCCGGATTGCCTTGAACCAATTTGACTTGTGTGTGAGCACGTCCTGCACATGTCGAATGTCAACCGGTCGGGGGTAAAATTTGCCCAAGTGGAACAACCAATATTTTGTCACATGAATTATTTTTGCTTGTTGCTCAAGGGTGTAATGGAAGCATTAACTTTTGTTAATAGCATATCTGAAACCTCTCGGTATTTTGATCCGGGTGAGTAAAGACATTAAATGGTGATTAATTGGTCATTTAATGTTGCCTGAGGTCGGAGCTCCTATAAAAGAGGAGGTCTTGGTCTTGAGCAAAATGATGCAAGTGACGCAAGAAGAAAAGAAAGACTTCACCTTTGTTTCCCCAATTTTTCCTCTCTGGCAAAGCACTCGTTTAGCAAAATACCCGTGATAGCATCCCAATACCTCTCAGTTCACCGCGACCACCAATGCTTGGTGGAGATTCACCGTTATATCCTGAGAAATAGAAGACCCGCGATAACCTCAAAGCATAGCCGGAGGTGGGGCGAATCTATTTTAAAGACACCGCGTCACACGTAGACCTCGGTTTCGCTATTTTCTAACTCAGGATTGTTTTCCGAGCGATCTATTTCACTCTGAGAAATCTGCTTCGCAGAGCAATCTACTTTGCTGAGCAATCTACTTTTCTCTAAGAAATTTGTCGAGAAATCTGCTTCGCCGAGCAATCTGCTTTGCTTCATGCAATTTGTCGAGAAATCTGCTTCGCCGAGCAATTTGCTTCGCTTTGAGCAATCTACCGAGCAATCTGCTTTGCTCGAATAATCAACTTAGCTCCCCGAGGAATCTTCTTCCCGATCAATCGATTTCCACTTGGCCAAACCAGCCCCACTTGTAGCTTGAGATTATCCGCTCAGGCCTCTCAACAGATAAGTCTAAATTTGGTTTTTGTAAATTCAGAATATTTCCCTTGTAAATCTCCGACAACAAGATTATCCAACAATCTTAAAACAGATTCAGTTCTGTTGAGATGGCCACAGAACAACGTGTTGGGGTGCAACAGACTTAACACATGAAGACTCCCTTTATCCCGATTAGAAATATTCCAATTAATCACGGGGAAAGACCAAAGAAGTTCATTGGGCTGAACTTCAAGCATTGGTAGCAAAAGATGCTCTTCTACCTAACCATGCTAAATCTGGCTCAGTTCTTGACTGAGGAACCTCCCAAACAAGATGAGAATGCTACTGATGTCCATACCATCAGTACAGTAGAGGCATGGACTCATTTCGAGTATCTTTGTTGAAACTACATCCTCAACAGCCTTGTCGATTTGCTATACATTGTGTATAGCCCGAAGAGAACAGCGAAGGAGCTGTGGGAGTCCCTGGATAAGAAGTACAAGACGGAGGATGCAGGAGCCAAGAAATTCACTATGGGCCGATTCCTGGACTACAAGATGGTTGACTTCAAGACGATAATCAACCAAGACCAGGAGCTTCAGATGATTCTACACGAGATTCACTCGAAAGATATGGTTCTGAGTGAAACCTTTCAGGTGGCATCAATCATTGAGAAGTTGTCTCCCGGCTGGAAGGACTTCAAGAACTACCTGAAGCATTAGTGGAAGGAGATGAATGTGGAGGAACTCGTTGTTAGACTTCGCTTCGAAGAAGACAACAAGAGTTCAGAGAGAAAGTTGTTCTCTCGGGCTAGTGTAAAAGACAACGTGGTCGAGCACAGTCAAAACTCAAAATGGAAGAACCCCAAGTCTTCCAAGATGGGACCTAGAGGAGGTATTAGCAAAAGGAAATTCTCTGGAAAATGCTTCAACTGTGACCAAGTATGTCACAAATCTTCGGAGTGCAGAAAGCCGAAGAAGAAGTAGGGGGTCAACCTAAATGAGGGTCCGAAAATGGATGACCTATGCACCGTGGTCTCTGAACTGAACCTAGTGAAACCCACGGTAATGGCGGATCGATACAGGTGCCACCAGGCATATCTGCTGCAACAAGGAGTTGCTCCACAACTTTAAAGAAGTCAAAGATGGAGACAAGATATTCATGGGGAACTCGGCAACCTCGGACATCATGGGCCAACGAAAAGTGGTGCTGAAGATGACCTCGGGTAAAGACCTCACTCTGAACAATGTGCTATACGTTCCGGAGATTCAGAAGAATCTAGTGTCTGGATCATTATTAAACAAACATGGCTTTCGCATTATTTTTGAGTCGAATATAGTTGTATTATCCAATAAGGGAATGTTTGTGGGAAAGAGCTATATATATGATGGGTTTTTAAGCTCAATATAATGGTTATTAGGCCTAAGATAAATAAAATTCAAAGCTCTTCCACTTATATACTTAAGTCTTTATGTTTATGGCATAGTAGACTAGGACATATTAAATATGATGTGTTATGTAAATTAATAAACATGCAAAGCATACCTACATTTCACCTTGACCCGAAACATAAGTGTGAAACTTGTGTTAAAGGTAAAATGATAATATCATCCTTTCAACATATTGAAAGAAGTAACAAACCACTCTGCTTAATTCACATTGACATGTGCAACCTAAAAGGTGCACCGACATGTGGTGATAATAAGTGTTTCATCACTTTTATTGATAATAATACAAAATATTATTTTGTCTATCTTCTCAAAAGTAAGGATGAAGCTATAGAGAGATTCACTCTCTATAAGAATGAGATTGAAAACCAACTTAACAAAAAGATTAAGGTGGTTAGAAGTGACCGAGGTAGTGAATATGTGTTACTGTTTGCTGAGTTGTATGCTGAACATAGGATCAAACACAAAACAACAGCTTCTTACACTCCTCAGCAAAATGGAGTTGCTGAGCGAAAGAATCGCACTCTAAAGGAGATGACAAATGTTCTTCTATTGAGCTTTGGACTGCCAGAGTTCATATGGGGGGAAGTTGTGTTAACAACTAATTACCTTTTAAATAAGGTGCCCCAGAAGAAAATAGATAAGACCAAAAACTGTGCGAATGTGGGGGTGTCTCATCAAAGTTTTGGTGCTTGATCCGAAAAGGATTAAGATAGGACCAAAAATTATTGATTGCATATTCATTGGAATGCACATAATAGCAGTGCGTATCAATTTTTATGTACGAGTCATAAATATCGGATATACACGAGAACTCGATAATAGAATCGAAAAATACCTCGTTCTTCGAGCATGTGTTTCCATATAAGACCCGAGAGGCAGCAAGTTCCTCAAAATGAGCATATAAAACATAAGAGGAAGAAGAAGATGATGAACCAGTTGAGGTTGAGCTCAAACGGAGTAAACAAGCTTGGGTAGAAAAATCTTAAGGAACAAATTTTATCACTTTCATGTTGAAAAGTGAGCCCCAAATTACTTAGAAGTAGTGAGCTCTTCTGATAGATCTCACTGGAAAGAGGCAATTGCATCTGAGATTGACTCTGTCTTACAAAATCACACTTGGAAACTTGTGGACCTTCCTCCGGGAAGTAAACCGCTAGGTTACAAGTGAATCTTCAAGAAGAAAATGAAGTCAGATGACACGATTGATAAGTACAAAGTCAGATTGGTAATTAAAGGTTACCGACAATGAAAAGATCTTGATTACTTTGACACTATTCTCCGGTGTTGATAATAACTTTCATTAGAGTATTGTTGGCTATCGTCATTCTATAGAATATAGAAATACATTAAATGGATGTAAATACAACATTTCTAAATGATGATTTAGAAGAGAAAATCTATATGGAACAACCTAAAGGGTTTTCTGTGTCGGGGCAAAAAAATAAAGTTTATAAATTGGTAAAGTCGTTATATTGCTTGAAACAAGCACCAAAGTAGTGATATGGAAAATTTGATAATGTCATGAAGGAATATGTATTCAAGATCAATGAATGTGACAAATGTGTCGACATAAAAGCCACAGAGAATGACTATGTCATTTTATGTCTTTATGTACATGACATATTTACCATTAGGAGTAATGATGAGATAGTCAAATCTACTAAAGATATGTTGAACTCAAAATTTGACATGAAAGACATGGGTCTAGCTGATGTGATTTTAGGAATCAAAATTCTTAAAACAGCAGAAGGACTTATTCTTAGTCAGTCCCACTACATGGACAAGATTGTTGAGAAATTCACCAATGGTGATACTGCGATGATACAAATACCGATAGATACGATTCAACATCTATCAAAAAATCGAGAAAGTATCTCGCAAATAGAATACTCTCGAATGATTAGAAGTCTGATATATCTAATGAGTTGTACACGACCAGACTTAGCCTACGCAGTAAGTAAACTGAGTAGATACACGAGTAATCCCGGTGTTGAGCATTGGAAAGGGATAACAAGAGTACTGAGGTACTTGAGGTATACTCGTGAATATGGACTGCACTATACAAGATATCCTGCTGTGATTGAAGGATACAGCGATGCGAGTTGGATATCGGATATTAAAAACTCGAAATCTACAAGTAGATATGTTTTCACTTTGGAAGGTGCAGCCATTTTTTGAAAATCTTCTAAACAAACTGTAATAACCAGATCCACGGTAGAATCTGAATTTGTAGCTTTTGACAAATGTGGTGAAGATGTTGAATGACTATGGTAATTCTTAGAAGTTGTTACTAGATGGACAAAACCTGTGTCGGCAATATGCATACATTGTGATAGTCAATCAGCAATTGGCCGAGCATAGAGCAATCTGTATAATGGTAAGCCTAGACATATACGTCGTAAACATAATACCATTAGATACTACTGTCAACGGGAGTTATCATTGTAGACTATATGAAATCAAAGGATAAACTAGCGAATCCTTTAACCAAAAGATTAAATCGAGATTTAGTTGCAAGCTCATCACGAGGAATGGGCTTATGCCGATGAGAAATGTTGGTGCAACGGAAACCCAACCTATGCAGACTGGAGATCCCAAGAACTACGTTCAATGGGACAACCTAACTATATCGACTAAGTGGGGGAACTACCCAAATGATGGAGGTTAAGCATACGACTTTTAACAATCCAGTGGAGTAATGTGGAATACTTCTAAGAAATCAACTATGTGAGAAAGAAGTGAGGCCGCTTGCAAGAGAATTGAAAGTACAATTCTTAGCGCTTCTCACATAACCAAACGTGTTCATAGCCAAGAACGAACACACTTATGAGAACTGAGTTATATCAGAGAGAGTCCTGGGTGAGATATGTCAATGCTTACACAGACGACAGAACAATTTAAGGATATCGCGTTCACTGTCAGCCAGTAAGCAAATATATCTTCACAAAGGAAGGTTCAAAGGGTAAAATCTACCCGTCCTATACTGGACTCAATTGTTGAATGTTATCACATACATGTTTTCATTCATGTGGGGGATTGTTGGAAATATAAATGGAAATAAAGAGGTGGATGGAGAGACCTCCATTGTGTATGGAAACTTTAGTCCCACATTGGAAGGTCTAAGGCACTATGGTTGTTTATATTGTTACAAGCTTGTATGTTGTGAACAAATACTTCGGGAGAAACTCTCTCTCACGCATTGGTGTATAGGAAGTGAAAATCCATGGCCCGGATTGCACTAAACCAAATTGACTCGTGTGTGAGCACGACCTGCATGCGTCTAATGTCGACTAGTCGGGGGCATAATTTGCCTAAGTGGAACAACCAATATTTTGTCACATGGATTATTTTTGCTTGCTGCTCAAGGGTGTAACAAAAGCATTAACTTTGGTGTATGGTATATCTGAAACCTCCTGACGTTTTGATCTGGGTGAGTAAAGGCATTAAATGTCGATTAATTGGTCATTTAATGTTGCCTGAGATTAGAGCTCCTATAAAAGGAGGAGGTCTTTGTCTTGAGTAGAATGAGGCAAGTGATGAAAGAAGAAAAGAAAGACTCCACCTTCGTTTCCCTAATTTTTCCTCTCAGATGAAGTACTTGTTCGACAGAATACCCGAGATAGCATCCGAGTACCTCTCAGTTCACCGCGAACACTAGTGCTTGGTGGAGATTCGCGGTTCACCATTGTATCCTGGGAAATAGACGACCTGTGACAATCTCGAAGCACAGTCAGAGGTGGGGCGAATCTATTTTAAGGACACTGCATCACATATAGAGCTCGGTTTCGTTATTTTCTAACTCAGGACTATTTTTCAAGCGATCTATTTCGCTCTGAGCAATTTGTCGAAAAATCTACTTCGCCGAGCAATCTGCTTCGCTCCGAGCAATTAGCTTTGCCGAAAAATCTGCTTTGCTTCGAACAATTTGCAGAGAAATCTGCTTCGTCGAGTAATCTGCTTCACTCCGAGCAATCTGCTTCGCCCGAGCAATCAGCTTAGCTCCTCAAGGAATCTTCTTCTGGAGCAATCAGTTTTCACTCGGCTGAACCAACCCCGCTAACAGTTTGAGATTATCCACTCAGGTCACTCATCAGATAAGTCGGAATTTGGTTTTTGTAAATTCAAAATATTTTCCTGTAAATCTCCGACAACAAGATTGCCTAACAAGGGTTTGATCTCAACTTATATATATCTACGCATAAATCACTGTAGATTATGTGTGAGAGAGATATTACAACTCCAACTATGCTCGTGAGACGGGCGACAAATGTTCTCATGTGGATATCGCTATAGGCGCGAACGTACTAATCGTGCTTAGATCGGCCAGACTCTCCAGATATGTAAAAGAGTTTCACGGATCAAAGGTATCGATCTTTCTATACCAAACGTATAATCTGAATTCGCAAGGTTCTCTGATGGGTTTCTTTTCACTTTGTATTTTTCTTGTTTAATTTTCGCACGGAAGCCAACAGATGATAATAAGACTCTCCGCTATCTCATTGATTTTACTACTCTTGTTCCTCCCGAGTCTGACCAAAGTATCTGAGGGACTTTGTCGGATAATTTCAGACGAGCCCTCTGACGTCTGTTATTTCTCACAGAACCGACCACGTCCGAAGAAGAAAGCTCTTCAGCAATCTTAGAAAGCTTCGTCATGGCTATGAGGTGCGATGGCAGATTTCCGCTGTATCATTAACATTGTAATATAAAAACTAATATGACTTAATTCCGTAGCACTTTTGTTTCCACATTCTCAAAGTCTATTTAAAAAGCTCATGTGGTAAAAGACAACACTTATGGATTATATCAAATGGCACAACGTAGAGCATTGAGCTCCGATGAAACTTCTGACTTCAGAAACTAAGAAAGGACCGTGGAAGAATTCTCAGAAATAGAGCTGCGCACTGGATCTAAAGATCAAAGATCAAGTGGGTTTAAGAGGGTGATGAAAACCCTACTTATTTTCATAAGATTGCAACTGGAAGCTAAGCCAAACTGAGAAATTAGCAAACACAATTTAGCTCTAATCTGATAACTGATCAGAAGCAAATTGTCAAGAATTTCAAGTCACTACTCACTGATACCCAACAATTTGACTTGCAGCTCAAACCTGATACCATAATTTCAGAAATCTCACTTTAGAGAGATTGAATTTGCAATCAAAAACCCAGAGACTGAATTTGCAATTAAAAACTTGGGTGAGCTGAAGTCTCCAGGTCCTGATGACTTGAACATTGAATTTCTGAGTATGAGTTGGGATATTATCGAACAAGATGTTTTTTTAACATGTTCTACCAACTAACTAATCGAAATGGACTCCCATTTGCATGGGAGTTTAGTCTCCATATTAGGGGATGACTGGCCATGAGGTTACTTTATATTGAATCAAAACACTTCAAGTTATGAATATATATGGGGAGAGATTTTCTCTCACGCACAGACCCATATGCAAATCTATAGTCCGGATTGCACTAAACCTTAAATTTATTCAAACGGATCAACTTATATTTTGTCACCTGGACTATTTTTTTGTTTGTTTGTTCATGTATGTAACAGATGTATTAATGTGTCATATTTGAAACTATCGATAATTAATGACGAATCCATGATCGTCCGAGTGGGTAATTACCACGGAGGAGGAAGGATTGGGATCTAGGTTGACTGCGAGAGAAACACAATGAAAGTGAAAGGTAAAGATGGAAAATTAACAACTAAAATTAGTAATCAGTTGTTATTTTGCCAGTTTGAAAATTATCGATCATAAAATAAAAAATCAGTCACTAATGATAAATTAAATTAAAAAAAAAATAGCAACAACATAACTTTGATCCATTGTTAATTTGCGATCTAAAATTTTAATGAATCATTATTTAACTATCAAATTTTATTTTGTCATTAATTCAATCGTAAATTGACAATTTTATTGCAGTAAATCTATACAAATAAATACGACTCCATAATTTAAATTTTAACATAAAGTGCAGGGGCACTTATTAGTTGTATGACCTTCCTTCTTGTTTTAAAAGGCAAGTTTTAAAAATTCCCTAACTCTGATGGGAACATCATCATCTTAGTGATCTCTTCAAGACAATCTCATATATTCTCAAAGGGATAAATCACGAGGACTTATTTAATCTTAGCTGAACGATCTTCCTAGATAAAGGAAATGAGATAGCCCAAAACAGTATTTGCACCTATTAGAAAAAATTCCCTAACTCAGTCCTTATAACTTTAGCTAATCCTATTTGATTTTATTATCCAACTATTACCTATTCTTGATTTGTACCTCTGCAACGATGACATGTTTAATATTTTTATGATAATGACAAGTTTAGTAATAACAAAATGTCTATGTTACCTCCGGGGCAGGGTGTCGTGGTTAGACATCCAACGATATACTAGATATTTAGAGTTTGAGAGCTATGGCATATTACGAGGGATTTTCTCTTTAATGGGTAGCTGACGCGAGAACGTTAGCTGTCAGGATAGGCATCCAAGTGTGCTTCCCTGATTTATCCTAGTGGCCGATGAAAAATTTTAATAGAGTCGGATTGATCACCTAAAGATTAATTGGGTCGAAGACTTAAATATTTGATGTTAACTAAAAAAAAAATGTCTATCTTAAATAGTTAATGAGTTTCTAAGATATAAATAAAATTTTGTTCTATTATTCGGGACTAACATAAGTTTTCCATTACTTGATTTCACTAAAGTTAAACAAGATTCAACTGTTTTAGCCCCATTTTAATCTTAATTTCCCCCATTTCGACCATTAAGCATCCAATTAATCCCCTTTTTAAAGACTAAATAACATCACATAAACATTCAACATAATTACTTCCCAATTAATTGCCCCGGGTTGGAGATCGTCTTTTCAATTTCCTAGATATCTAAGAATCAAGTCTCAGTCTCGATGAATTAATAAAATTAATAAATGAATTTTCTTTAATGAATAATTGACCTAAGAATATTGGACTGATAGGCTGTCCGCTATGAGCATTTTTTGATTTATCTGATGACTAGTAAAAAAATTTTATAAGATCAAATTGATCATCCTAAAATTAATTGATATAAATTGAATATCTAATGTAAATTAAAAAAATAGTTAGATGCACTAGGAAGAAACTCATTCTCTCGCTTTTTGATAATTGTTCGGTAACATTTAATCTATGTATTACATAATTAAAAATATAGCAGGTATACAAATATTATTCTTGATTTTTAAAAATACAAAAAAAAATCAATCTGTTTTGTTTAGATTTTTTTTATGTGGAACGAGTTTGATGCATTCAGCCACATTATTGATACGAAGCTGACAGAATAGAAAGAGGCAGGGAAGAGAACACTGACAAGTTCGTTCCAATTGAATCGTTTCTGAAACTTTCAAATTTTGTTTCCATGAATCTTTCAAAGTCAAACGCGGCAGATGATTAATATAGACATCTAGAAAGATTCAAGTAAATAAAAATAAAACAAAACATTTCTGCTAAATTTCCATGCGCCGAGTCAAACAAGGCCAAAGATTCTCTAAGGCAGTTTAAGGTGTTATCTAACAACTACCGTTGACTCAAGCAATAAAGATAGTTGATTAATTAATCGGAGTTTCAGGAACAAATCCATGGAGTCTCCGGCTTTTTATCTTTTTCTATTAAGCTTCTCCAGTTCACCAATTTGCCAGGAGTAGATTAGACCCGAGGAGAAGAAGGCGGCGAAGAACACAAAGTAAGATTCATGGAGTCGGGTGTCACCAGTTGGTCCAGTTCTCCTCGCCTCACCGCCGGCAGCAGCTGCGTCAGCGGCAACAATGGTGGAATTCGACCGAAGGAGAGCACGAAATCCATGCATGCCGACGGCTTCCGGACCACCTTCGTCGAGGCTGACACTGATTCCTTCAAGCAGGTCGTCCAGATGCTCACCAGCCACGGCACCACGACGGCGGCGGGGAGCAAGGCCCTGCCAGGCCCCAAGAAGACGTCTTTCAAACTCAACGAGCGCCGTAGGAGCCTCAAGAACCTCAAAATGATCGGGCCGCCGGCGCACTCGAAGCATCCGTTGTCGCCGAGCGTGCTGGAGTTCCCTTCGATGGCGCTGATAAGCCCCATCGCGCCGCTGACACTGGACCCCTTTCAGCGGGCGACGGCGGTGGAGAAGGAGGAGCTGGGCATCCCGGAGAAGGGATTCTACCTGCACTCGTCGCCGGCGATCCTGTCGCCGAGCGTGCTGGACTTCCCTTCGCTGGCGCTGATAAGCCCCATCGCGCCGATGACACCGGACCCCTTTCAGCGGTTAATGGCGGTGGAGGAGGAGGAGCTGGGCATCCCGGAGAAGGGATTCTACCTGCACTCGTCGCCGAGGAGCGCCGTGGAACCGCCGAGGCTGCTGTCGCTGTTCCCTGTCACATCGCTGAGGATGTCGTTCGCCGGTTCTTCTTCGTGATGCATTCATTGGTGGCTTCGGTGTAAAACGAGTAGAATTTTGGATTTAATTTTTAGTTGTGATCTATGGGATCGATACATACTATACTAGTTGGAATAATAAATCAAATGGACTAATGTACATGGAGCAAGATAGTATAATTTGCCTTCGTGATCCATCTATATTTTTTGATTTATTGTAATGATTAATAAAAAAAAAATATGAAACTGAGCCAATTCAACGAATTGGATACTTAGTTTAAAAAAAAATGGTATAATTTGGAAGTTGCAAGATGGAATATTAATTGAATAATTGAAGAGGGCATTTATTAATTAGGGGGATGACCTGGATTTACACTTCATACTAAGAAAATTCTTATTCAAAATAAGAGAAATCTAGTGAAACTGCAGGCCGGTTAAGATTCAATGGTCCAATTAATTAGAACGGTCGGTTAACCAATAATTTCAACTAATTTTTTTAATGAAAATTTATTAAAACGAATGGTGCCGGTCGAGATTTGCCCTCATGGGCTGGCAGAGTTGGTTCGTACAAGGGTATTATTGTCAAAAGGCCTAGGTCCATTCCTAGTAAATGCGAAATACTTTACTAGTTGCCTCAACCCCTTTTTGCATGTGCTATTATTGTTGTGCGAAGCTCCCATGATTTATCTCTCTTCTAGATAATAGGAGATCATCCTAGAAGAACCATCGAGATAACGATTTCATCTTTTACTACCAATTATACTACAACAAATTGATATTTGTATTTGATAGTTAATTATTTAATGACTAATCAATAGTTTCCTTTGATACCTAAAAAAAATATTTCTTCAAGTGTGATTTAAAAGTTAGAGAGAATGAGTCAAAATAATTCTGAACGTTAGATTGATGTTCCGACTCTTGAGGGAGAAGGAGAGGATTTTTGTCTTTTTTTAAACGGTTTAGATTATTTAATTATTTTTTATCAATGACTACGATTTAATTTTTATACCCTAAGGGGATATATAAGCAACTTAAATAAGTGTAAGTCTTTTTTTTATAATGAATTTATCATTTTAATTTTTTTTAATATAATAATCTTGAACCATGGTGAACTGTGCACGAACCATAAATTAGTGATTTCGAACCATGAATCGTAACTGTCTTGGACGGTTAAGATTAAGGGTCGACCCCTCAAGAATAGGCAGTTCCGAACCGTCGAACCGGCGGTTCCGAACCGTCGAACCGGCGGTTCCGAACCGTCGAACCAACGGTTCCGAACCGTCGAATCGGCGAACCGGTAGTTCCAAATCATCAAACCGACGATTCTGAACCATGATCAAATCTACTTTTTCTAGCCCTTTTTGATCAAATCCTGCCCACCTAAAGCACCAAACAACTTTGGAACCATTTTCTGTGAGCCTAAAATCCCTCTCTTATGGCCCAGGGGCGAGCCTAATTGATACTCGGATGGTGGCTTGTCACATTAGGGTGGAGTCGATTGTCATGGGGTTCAGTCTGCATGAGAAAAATATCCACCCACGTAAGAGGTCATTGTGTACCCTGATTTATGTATCTTGTAATGGTGTCGACGATATTGGCCTGCTTGGGGTGAGCAACCTCAACTTTTTGCCACATAAAATCCCTCTCTTATGTTAGTAAAGGTGGGATGGGCAGTCTCAACTCATGGAGGTTCGAACCTCGCGCACCGTATCCATGCCCGTAGATTTTCAAAAATTCATGGTTATGGGTCATCCGCCTAAACCCAATTGCGTTTATCGAATTTACTTTAATGGTCACAGAAAAATTTTCATGAAATCAAATCGATCATTTCTAAAATTAATCATATAACAAGCAAAACCTCTCTCTTATACTCCCCCTCTCTCTTAGTCCCACTTTCCTCTCTCTTAGGTTCCATAGGTCTTCCACCCAAAATTAAAGCCCTTCACCCTACCTCACCTAGTATTTGCTCAAAACACCAATCCCTTCTCAGTCTCTCGAACAACTCTTCCACTCTCCCAATCTATTACTCAAGTCGCAATCTCCAAACCTCACATTGCATCTACATCATATCTCAAGATCTAAGATCTGTTGTAATAGTCACTTTTCCATATTTTTTACTTTGTTATTTTTGCAACGTAGTTGGATGTATGAGGTAAAGTTTTTAGGACCATCAAGAACTTCTGGACAAAAATGTTTAATAGACCTAAACACTTCACCTTGGACACCCAAGACCATATACAAATTATAGAAAGCATTCTAAACACTTGGTGCTCTTGGATGTCGAATGTGAGGTGCTTAGGGTCATCAAGCTATTTTGTAAAGAAGTATTTGATGGGATTCAATCAACCATGAAGTTGACTAAAAAAGCAAGTGTTAGGTGAATAGAAAGCCTCTATTCAATTTGTTGACTAAATACAATTTTAGTTGATTGGATTCTATCAAGCACTTTGGATGTTTCTAGATTCAATTCTCCGTGTACAAATGCATTCTTCACATCTATTTGTCAAAGCTTTCAATCTGTATGATGTGACCGAGACAACAGAGAACACATGATAGGTCCAAAACTCGACCAACACAGATCCTCACCTTATCAGTTCGAGACAAACTTAAGTCCAGTCGAACTAGCTCTTCTTCAGCTCTAGTCAACTAGGCCTAAGACTTGATCAACACCCTCGAGTTGAGTTAGCCAACTCATGATGAACTTGGGTCAAGTCAGCCAACTCATGGCCGAGATCAACTTGAGTCAGCATGAGTCACATCTGAGTTAATTCCAACCACCCATAGCTTAGGCGAGACATGACAATTACAATAGTGTGAAGGGACACGGCAGTTACAATAGCACGAAGGGACACGACAATTACAATAGCGACAATTATAAAAAGGTATGCCTTTTAATGAAGCGGTAAGAGGTACGATCTTTGGCAATTATGTATATCTTTTCACTCCTTATATTAAGAGGAGCTGACATGGCATGCATCCAATCTACCGAAAGAGTTCGGCTATGAATACATCAAGGAGTCAGCCCATCCCTTGATCTCGGACTGAATCATTTTGATGTCATTTGTGAAAAATTCGAGCTGAGACATTGAAATGAGAGACTCACAAGGAAACTAGGGAGCACAAGGATTTGCATTGGGTGAAAGAGTTAAGGCCATCATACTCAGCTCAAGAACCCCACCTTAACTGTAGAGAACTTGAGTCGGATTATAATGGCTATAGTAGAAGAGATTTTATGATGGCAATCTATGTCAAATCCTACCCTCGCAAAAGTACTCGCGGAAGTATCAGCTCTGTAAGAAGAACAGTCTCAGTAGTCAATGGCTTGGGAACCGCCTCAAAGAGATCTCAAAACAGACAAGGCCGCTATGATAAATGAGAAGAAGGAAAAATCGACTCGGCGAGATACCCTATTATCTCAAGATATCTTAGCTAAGGAATTGACAAGTCACTTTTGGCCGGCCAGCGAGTATACAAGATCCTTAGACCTAGAAGACTACTTATGTTGGTTCCATAATGCCTCCCTTCTATACCAATATACTGACGGGGTAAAGTCAGAGTTTTCCTGACCACCCTGGCAAGGTCGACACACTGGTGGTTTAGTCGACTGAATCCAGATTATATCCGGTCCTTTGAAGATTTCAACACCATGTTCCTGCACCATTTCATCAACTGCAAGCGCTACCATAAGACTTCCCTTAGTCCTTTCGCGATGTAGTAGCGGAATTAGGAAACCCTATGGGAGTACATCCAACACTTCAATTGCACGTGCCCTTTGCCACCTTGGAGATTCTCACCAGCACCTTCTCTCAAGAATTGCTGGAAGGGAATTTCTTCATATCTTTGGTAAAAAAACGTCCAGCCAATTACGACGATCAATTAGGAAGAACAGAGAAATATATCAACGTGAAAAAAGCCCAAAAAAAATAACTCTAACCCTTCTGGACCTGAGAGCTCGGCAAGAAAGAAGGACTCCTCATCCGTCTTCTATGAACATAGTGTCGAGGTCGCTCCTCAACTACGCCCCGTCAAAGCTGGAGGAGAAAAGGTTGTTCGGGCGTTGAAAGAAAATCATGTGTTAATTCCACTGCAAGAGCACCTGAGCAAACAGCTCATTCAAGGACCTAGGTTATTTTGTATTTTTCTTCAAGCATATGGTCATTCAAGTGGATATTATTTCATAA
>JBBUKS010042281.1:0-10529 GCA_038050645.1 Hedychium gardnerianum | reverse complement strand
CCTGGTGGCCGGTGGGAAACTTCCGTGGGGCCGGGCCGGTCACCCCAGGTCCGCCGTTACGACCTGGTTAATCATTTGAATTGGTGTTATGCAATCCCAAACTCTGCTCACAACTTCACGATGTCTTTCTTTGTCTCAAACGTTAATATTTATATTTCTGCAGGCTATCGGACAGAGTTGCACACGGTGCTTTGGCCATATTTTACATCATTGCATAGATCACGCAAAGCTTTGATGTATCACACACAAGAATTAAGTGCGCTTATCGCGGTCATATTTCATTAATTAGATATTTAAAATTTAATTATATAATATTATATAATATTTTTTTAATAAGATGATAAATTTAATAACGTTGGTCCTTTTGGAGAGATAATCATGAGTAATTTTTGATTGAAAAACTTTTGAATTTAATTTAATCAATTTAAGGAGTTGGATATATTATATAAAAAAAACACAAGTGCATGAACCTAGGTTGGCCATGTTAAGCTGTCTGATCATTCAAATGGACCAAACGATTCAGGTGGTGTAAAGCAAGTTGAGTTGACTGAATGAGTCATGTGAGCCAAATAATCTGAATGGTCCAAGCGGATAAGTCCGACAGAGCAATCTAAACGGGTCATGCAATTTAATTAAATTGATTAATCAAATTGGTTGAGCAAGTCAAGCCAATGTTGTCAGATGAGTCAATTAGGCTAACGAGAATACATTGTGTATGTAAAATATAATAAATCTTCAATCACTTCTTCACACCACAACAAAATACTTCAAAATTCCTTGATTCATATTAGAAGCCATTTTTCGTCGTGCACCCCACTCATTATTTATAGGTCTAACTCGTGTTTTTCCACTGTCTCAATTATATTTATTTAACTTTGTTGTCAAATTTTTATATTTTTCACAATTTTTTAGTCACCACTACCTATGGACGAGTCAATCAAATTTAACTATTTTGGATCGTGACAGTGTAACAAGGACATATCATATCAGACCCAATATAGCTTGAGCTGGAGGGTTAAATAAGGCAAAAATGACTCAAGCCCTGGCACAACGTATTTCTCTCAAATATTAATTCTCATACATCATCAATCAATTATTTCATACTTTAAATATTTTATAATTAAATATTCTACAAATTAAATATTTATGAACTCATCCCTCAAATATTCCATTCTCAAATATCTTACTCATGGATGAACACTCAAATCTCCTATGACACATTAGATCTGGCTCGATTATTGATAGAGTGAATAGATCTGTCATTTCTTGAAATCTCTCTTCTTATTCAAAATCGTGGTGTAACGTGTATCCCCTTTTGTTCCGGTCATGGAATAGATGAAATAAATCAAAAAATAGATTTTTGTTCAAGAATGAAATAGGATGAATTGAGACGGTATTTTGTAAATACGTAATTATCTTGAATATATCAATCATTTCCTTATTTTCCGCTCGCCTGGAAGGGACAAAAGAAACATCTTGTTTTTTCTTCAAAATTTTTTGATCTCTAGTGGACCTCTCAATAGGATTCAAACCCAGATGAAGTTCTGATCATCTATCAGAGAAAAAAGAACGAATTAACCTACGATTTGATATTTCAATCTCCAGCTTCTTCAACAGTGAAAATTTAAGAATATTGAAAAAAAAAATATTTTGTCCAAATATCTACATAAACTCAATTTAAGATTCTAAAAAAATAAAAAATAAAATAAAATTTTAAAATATTTACAACTAAAAGCATGTATTTCTTTTTTATATTTGTTTCTTTTTCATTTATAAATAAGATTACAAACAGATTGATCGAGCTGGTGATTTTGACATCACAATGTATGCTTGAACTGTTAAAAAGAAAAAAAGAAAAAAAAAATCAACCCAAAAATTATGACGATGACTATACATTATATATATTTATTTATATTTTTTGAAAACATAATAAAATTTCGTGGACCAAATTTCAACTCATGTATTTGTCGACATTATTGATATTAATAATACACATATATATTTATTTATATTTTTTGAAAACATAATAAAATTTCGTGGACGAAATTTCAACTCATGTATTTGTCGTGTTGAGTTTATAACGAACAAACCATGCTCCCGCCCACCTCAACTCCTCCACAATTTTAGCAAAACAGAGGAGACGATAAGAAAGCAAAGGTCACCAACCTTTCCCAGCCTTATCCTCTTCTTCTTCTTGATCTCCATAACCATCTAGTTGAGCTTCCACCATAACTCCGAACTTGCAGGAGATGGGAACTATCGAGCGCTTCCAATCCGGTTTCGAGCTCTTCAAGACGGAGGTCTATGAGTAAGTCCCAATCAATCGTAGTCTCCTCTTCCTTCGCACGCTTAATTTCTCGTTTTGAAACCGTATCGATAAACTGCAGCAAGAAGCCTGATCTGTTTGGTCCATTGAAGGAGGGCCAAAGCCCCAAGGTTAGTCTTAATACAGCGCCGACAGTTTGAATTTATGTATATCCACGACGATCTAACGAGAGAGACGACGATGTGCAGTACCTTATCTTCGCGTGCGCCGACTCGCGCGTGTGCCCGTCAGTGGTGCTCAACTTTCAGCCTGGTGAAGCTTTCACCATCCGCAACATCGCCAACACAGTCCCTCCCTATGACCCGGTAGACTTCCATGCTCTGTTTGCTCTGTCATGCGATCTCCGAGTGCTGTCTTTTTTTTTATGTTTGATTCTTCGATGCAGGACAAGTATGGAGGAACTGGAGCAGCCATTGAGTATCCTGTGGTCCATCTCAAGGTCTGCACTCTGTAGATTCCTGCCGTAAATTTCATCATATAGTGCCTCTAGTTGTTCACTAGAAACGAAACGAGTACTTTAAATATTGACTGATTCATGGCCTGCAATTGGACAAGTATCAGATCTCCCCTTTTGTTGTTGTTTCGTTTATGACCAAGTTTGCTGGAGAACAACTTGACTTTGAAAGCCAATCAAGATGGAAACATGCCATTTTATTAATAAACCTGATGATCACCAACTAGCCATTTTATTTCCTTCATGATATGCATTTAAGGAAGAGGATGATGACAAATCCAAGTTGGATGGTTCTGTGCAGGTGGAGAATTTAATTGTGATCGGGCACAGTCAGTGCGGTGGAATCAAGGCGCTCTTGGGCACCAAGGACGATGGCTCCACCAGCACGTAGAAACTCCCGTCCATGTTCTTCATGATCTACTGCTCCATGAGCATATATATATATATTCAATCCAATTCATCGATCATTTCTCTTTTGGCTGTGCTTGATCAGTGCCTTCATTGAGGACTGGGTGAAGATTAGTCTGCCGGCGAAGAAGAAGGTGGAGGAGGAACACGCCTCCCTGCCACTCGAAGAGAAGTTGACCATTGCTGAGAAGGTATATAATTAACTAGCTCGCCGAACCTTGACAAACATCATAAACAAAGCAACAGCTATATATATATATATAGACTATGACAAGCTTCATGGAACAACTTCTCTTCTTGCAGGAGGCAGTTAACTCGTCCCTAGCCAACCTCAAGACGTACCCCTTTGTGACAGAGGCCATAGAAAAGGGAGCCTTGAAGTTGTTTGGTGCACACTATGACTTCGTCAATGGCAAGTTTGAGATATGGGAGGCCTAATCTCTTGCCCTTGGTTTTTAATGATGGAAATCTAATACTGTATCTATGTTATCTTGATGAACCAGACCTAATAAGTACGTTTGTTATCTATGTTATCTATGTAATTAAGCTTGCCCTTGGCTTCAAGTACGTTTGACATGTATCAATTAATCAAATGATAGTAATGTCTTCAATATTGGTCATAGATTCGAAGCTTAAATATTTACCAGACAACAAAGTAAGAAGAACTATATATTGGACATTTTCCATAAACAAATTAAGGTTGTATATATAATTGAAAATAAAAAAAAAGTATCCTTTTTTAAAAACAAACTCACTTTTAGTTCTTAGTTATTTAACTACCTAATACTCTTTCTTAACTTGCTACCACAAAGGACCATCCATATATGCATGCGTAGTGTGGTCCATTGAGAAGAGGAGATGAAATGGCTCTCCTTTGAACCTATTACATGCTTCTTTTTTACTCTTTAATTTGAACCGCCACCTACTGCCATACACCATCATCTCTCATCAACCTCCCAAAGCTGTAAAGTCTCCTTTGATTTTAAGTTTTTGCAATCTCCATTTTTTGTATTTGGAAGCAAAACATATATGAGCATATATATATATACTAAAATTAATGGCATCAGACGTAACCATAACTTAATATATAAATTTATGTATTAAGTGATTTTGTGTAAGCAATTTATATATTCCATTTACTAGTCACCAAGCTAGAATCAAAAGTTTAATGCTAATCATTAACGTCTCTTCTCCATATCGATCAACAAGTTTATTTCACAAGAAAACAAAAACGTATAGAAAAAAACAAAATACCATTTAATAAATACTTAACATCAAGAGTCAACAAGTAACATGCACCAAAATACACACATTTCTATACGTGTATGAACACATTAATATTTGTGATAAGTTCCCAATAATTCAAACTACACGAGAAAACAACATTTCGATCGGTGGAATATATCTATGTGAAACAAGTAGAATATTTTCTCACAGGTATATATATATATATATATATATATGGATATACCTATACGTGATCACCTCACTTCCACAAACACTGAAATATATTGACTGTGTACGTACTCTGTTGATTGTTTACCAATTACTGGCCTTGATGGTGTGATCTCGAAGCCTGAGCATCAGCCCTAGTGTCCCTGTGCAGGTTCCTGAAGTCATGATCATTTGAAGAGCTCGCGAGGTGGCCATACTGCTTTGCTTCCACACTATTCGATGCAGCAGCCAAATATGAAGCGAGTATAGTTATTGGAAGGTAACCATTATTTGTGGCACTGCCATTCTCCAATTGGAAGTAGGGATTGTAGGCAACCTCACTGTTGTGATCCAGTCCAACAGTACCATGATGCCCTAAATTTAGGCTTGCCTCCCTCAAATTCACTTCTCTCTCCTTGTTCCTTGGATCGTTGAGGTATTCGTGATCATATGTGCTGCTGATGTTTGAGGTGTGAGGGTTTGTCATTGGAGGAACCAGTGGGAAGATCATAGGGTCCCCTAATTGGAGCATCTCGAGGGGGGGAAGCTTGTCGATCTCATGCTGAGCGGCGTTGATGAGCCAGTCCACGACTTTGCTGGGCTGGTTAAACCCTAGCTTATCTTGAAGGTCATACAACTGGATGGCCGTCGGCACCGATAGACGCACTCGCCGGTCTCTTAGGCCTCTGATGGTTCTCACCTTGCTGTGCCGGTCCTTGCCTCCGAAGGCACGGGACACGCGCACGATCCTAGGGTTCTTGAGCACCGACCAATTCGCCCTTGAAGAGCTTGGTTGAAACTTGTGATCAGTGGCAGGAGTGTTGGTGCCAGCAGCTTGCTTGGAGAGAGCTCCTTCTCTTGAAGATTGCAACATCTTAACATATGCAGATCATGAAAATTAAACATTTATTGAGTTGAACTTTGATCTAAAGAACTGATCCACCAAATATAGATCGTGAATCTATATATCTCCAAAATTCCAAATTGGATATGAACTTAATTTAGAATAGATAGAAGATTAATTGCTAAGAAAATATGAAGAAAAAAGACACCTTTTTTCAAGACTCTCTTTCATAAATTATTTGGAAAAAAAAAACGGGGAGATCAGAAAAAAGAAAACAAAATCTTGTAAATTTATGAACACACTTGTGTGAAATAAGGGAGATCAGCTACTAATATTGATCTATGCAACAAGAACTTTACCGTCTTCATGATCAAAGTAGCTAGTTAAGCATCAATAATTAAGCAAGCACAGATAGCTAGATCTCGTATATATTGCTGAAAATTAAATTAAAACATGGAATAAATGAAGAGGAGTGAGATTGACTTACTTGCAAATGCAACACACCTCGCAAAAAAATGAGTTGGGAAGGAGGTTCTATCGCCTCTAAAGATTTTGTCTTCGTCGCGGATCTCAAACCACAAGCAACACCTTTGGTAGATGCTGGATTAGCAGGAACCCTAAAAGATGGAAGAAAAGGCAGTCCATTTACATATCTGTGGTGGATGTTTGTGCCTATCTAAAGGGCACGCAATCATCATACATCCCTCTCTGCGTGCTTTAATTGTTCACAAGGGTAATTTGGTCTAAATAAGTCATAGATATTTATTTATGCATAATTTTTTAAACAAGATAATAATATTTGAATATATATTCAAACTTAAGTTTTTATGATTAGTGGTATGGAGATATCTGTGCTTGTTTAAGTAATCAAAGACATGTGATCAACTATAGATGCATGTTAATTAATTATCAAGATATATATCATTCATTTAAACATGCTCAATGGAGAGCCCTACAAAGACCTTCCTAGGAAAGACTCTAAACTCTTGGCTAAATCATGCAGCAAAACCGTGATGAGCATTTAATTTCTTCAAGGACAAACTAGAGAGAATGTTATATGAAACATCTCATTCAAATATCCAGACAAATCTTCAAAGATATCAATCATAAAATGCCTACATATTTCCATGGCCATCCAAAATGATGGTAATAATAACTCATGACTAATTAAAACACATATAAAGATACACTCACTTAATTACTTACAGTTGAAACCCTAATTAAGAAGGTGCCATATGCTAGCACGTAGTTAGGGCCCAGGGGACCATGCAGGTATATATGCATATTTCAGAAGCTCTTTAAGGCATGCATCCACCCAATTCCAACGCCTAAATAGGACCACAAAAGGTTGCCAGCCTTCTTTTGCTGGACTACATTTCTGCGTGCAAAAGAAACTTATAGGGATGCAGTGGACTGTGCGGCCAATTAACTCATGGAAGGTTGCAAGCTTTCTATACACTAATGCAACAGTACTGCTTGTTCAGTCTAAACATTAATTAACCCCCATCCTATTTGTTTGAGAAGGAAATATAACCTTGCATAAAGGTGTCCGTAAAGCTTTTAATTAGTAGAGCATGAAAACCTGTTATTGATAGAAACACACACACACACAGAGTTACTGAAACTGATCAGACTATTCATTGTTTTTTTCTTTCTGAAAGCATCACTTTTTGAATATGGTGTATGATCATGTTACAATTTATCATTTACTATCAACTATGTATGCTCGTGTGTCTATTTGTAATTAGAGTCATGTTCATTTTAAGAGTTGTCTATTAGTACGAGTCATTCAAGAGTCACTACTGTATTTATACATAAGACTTGTTGCATATATGTGGTCATTTCTACCAAGTTATAAGTTTCTCTCTACCTATCAAATAGTTTTCATGCTCTTCTCACCTCTTCCTTATCTTAGTACACTATTTTCTTCCAACATATAAATTTAATTTTTGAAGACAGATATTTCAGCAGGCATATATATGTAATTTGCCACAACATGCCAGGATCAGTGTATAATTTTCAGCTAGAAAGAGTTCAGAAAAATTAGAAGGAAGACATGAATCCCAAAGTTGCTCAAAGTTAATGCATGGAACACAGTAACTAATTAGTATATCAAGATCACAGCAGATACTTCTCACCTCCTCACGAAGAACTAGACAAAAGTAAGGAGTTGGATTTGGGCTTCTTGACAACTAAATGATGAAGCTTCCTCCTCTCTTTAATTATCCTCTCCTAAGAGGAACCTAACTAAATTGCAATATATATATTTTTTCCAGTGTGCAAAAGCACATTTGCCTGATAATATTGAAGCAGTGTTAACAGGAGGGCACATGGATGAAGGACTCTGGTGGCCTGAAAAGACCTGCAGGAAACCCTGAAACACCAGCTGTCACATGCACATAGGGTTTTGCAGTCATGTATATATATCTATCTATCTATACGCCATCCTTTAACTTGCTCGTTTTGCTCTTGTAGGTAAAGGCAGAAGACCTTAAGTTATAGGTAGAGTGAGCAGACCTTAAGTTGTAATGTGGGGAGTGAGGAGGTGGTCCTGAAAGCAAACAGATCATGCATGTCATTCAGAGGATCATGAAATAGTGAAAAAAGAAAAGGAAGAGTTCAGTGTGCCCTTAAACAGATACCAGCAGATAGCCAAACAATATATATCATAAGCACTGATTCTAGTCATGCGTCTGTTTGTGAAGCGCAAGTGTACAAGGTTTGTGTTTTGCCTGGTCTGGAAATGGAATTTGTATGTTTTGTCCACGCTTTGTTGATAACTGGAAATGGAATTGAGCAGTTAAAGCACCATCTAATGTTTGTGAGTAAACAATTATTATTAGGAAAAAAAACACAGTAATAATATTCTGTATAATAAATTGTAAATAATTATAGCATGCATCCTAAAAACTTGCTAACCACAACTTTCTCAATCCAACTTATTAGGATTTAGGATTATCATTATTTTGATGGGCATTAAAAAATGTTTTAACGACGTACGGGCGTTTATCAAAATGCCTCTCCCTCTAATTTATATCAAATGATATTGTTGCAATTAATACTATTGTGGTCTCATAAGTTTGTTTATAGTTTTGAGCTTCTTAATGTCATTAACTTATGTTTGTCAAAAACAACTTGATATTAAAAGGGTCTCAAATTTGTGTCAAATAGACACTATTATCTTTTGCTAGTTTTCTGAATTTTGTTTATGCTCTTTGTTTAAGGTTTTAAGCTCTTTATGGTTATCAAGATGTTTGGCCAAAACAATTTAATCATAAAAAATGACTTGTATTAGTGTAAAATGGGTAACATTTCGTCCTTCCTAGTTGTTTATATATTTTTTTGTTTAAGATTTTAAATCTTTGTGGTCATCTAGTTGTTTTGGTTAAAATAACTTGATGAACTTAAATGGCTTAATTAGATTTATCATTAGATGGATACCATTTCATCTTTATTAATTCTTATAATTTCTTTATATTTTTTGTTCGTGGTTTTAAGTCCTTTTTAGCCATCAAAATATATATCTTAGCCAAAATAGTTTAAATATGGTGGTAAAAGATGAAACGCTCGTCCTCAGCACCCTCGTCAGTCCGTCCCAAAATCAATACGGAGGAAGTAAATCACGGTATTTACTAGTCTGAACAATGACTAATGCATAATGAAGAACAAAAATTTAATTACTAGTCGAATTTGATCTCTAAATTTTATAATAATAATATCTTATGTACTAACATCAATTCTTCTAGTGAGAATAAAAAAATTAACTTAAACATAACATGCACATATTAAGAAGACAATCAAATCAGTCAACTTTACAGTAGAACAACAACAAATAATCACTATCCATTTCTCTCTCTATTTTTTTAATGAATTTCATTTTTCCATGAAATAATTTGCAGAGCACTTTGGATGTCTCTTGAGTTTGTCTTTGTAATCCTCAAATTTCAAGCCAAATCTTGAACTTTACTCGGCAGCCCATTCCCAATTGTCAAGCAGAGACAACACAAAAGCCCAAACCAGATCATTTACATAGAATCTCGGTAGAACCAGTCTGATTCGATATTGGAAAACAAGGGGGAAAAGAGGCTAAAGAATAACCTTATGGCGGCTGACAAAATGGAGATATAACACTATAAAAAAAAAGGGTGATTAGCGATAGAATTAGCGACGGAATTTCATCGCTAATTCCGTCTCTATTGAGATGACGGACGGGCAAATCTTCAAATCCATCCCCTCTGGCGACGAAATTTTATTTTTCATCGCTATTTAGCGACGGCAAATAAAATTCCATCGCTAAATTATACAGTTTTAGGAATCGGCCGACCGCTAACTCTCTTCTTCTCTCCCTCCGATCGTTGGTCATTGAGTTCCGCCGCCACGAAGGTATGCCAATAATTTCCGTCTTCTCTTTTTTAGTGCTTGAACGATCTTGAGGCGGCGTCGCGGCTGGGCGTGGCCGGGAGCGACTGCGAGTGGTTGGTCGCGGCTGCGGGTGGCCGATCGCGGCTATGCGTGGCCAGTCGTGACTGCGCGTGGCCGGTCGCAACTGCGCGTGGCCGGCTGTGGCTGCGTGTGACTGGCCGCGGCTGCGCGTGGTCGACCGTGGTTGCGCGTGGCCGACCACGGCTGCGTGGGCCGGCTGCGGATGCATGCTGCCGGCCGCGGATGTGCGCTGCCGGCCGCAACTGCGCGCTGTCAGTCGCAGTTGTGCGTTTGAATTTGATATCTCCTTTGTGTTGTTTGTTCTTCATTGATGGTTTATTGCTGATTTGAATTCATTATTATTTGTTGCTTGTAATAAAATTAATTTTCATGCTTGACACTTCATGTATTTGGTTATAATTGGATGATGCTTGCACGTTGTTCGATATAATGTTTACTAAAGTAGTTAGGTTTTAGTTTGGTAATTCCTTTAGTTAGGTTTCATTTCACTTGATTCAACTTGATGTTGCTAGATTATTTTTCATGTCCATTTGTATTTTAAGCTATATTAGTTTTCATTACTTGCATTGTCTTTTAATTGTTAGACTTAGATATAAATCAAATCCAACTTAAATGTTAAG
>JBBUKS010042241.1:0-10531 GCA_038050645.1 Hedychium gardnerianum | reverse complement strand
CATTAGTCCGACCGGAGTGCACTAGGCGTGACCCCGATCGGGAATTCAAGCGGGGCCCGGTCGGTGAAGGGGTCAGGGTTGCTGGAGGAAGGTACGATCGGTGATGGAAGAAGTCGAATCGATCGGTTATGTTAATGTTTCCCGTGAGTGGCCTTTATTTATCCGATCGAGGATTTAAAGAGTAGACCCCGATCGGTGCTCCTTGGGGGAGCCCGGTCGGTAAGGAGAGATCATTAGTCCGATCGGAGTGCACTAGGCGTGATCTCGACCGGGACTTCAAGCGGAGTCCGGTCGGTGAAGGGGTCGGGGTTGCTGGAGGAAGGTCCGATCGGTGATGGAGGAAGTCGAACCGATCGATTATGTTAATATTTTTCGTGAGCGGACTTTACTTATCCGATCGAGGATTTAAGGAGTAGATCCCGATCGGTGCTCCTTGTGTTTCTCGTGAGCGGACTTTACTTATTCGATCGGAGATTGAAAGAGTAGACCCCGATCGGTGATCTTTGCATTTTTCGTGAGCGAATTTTATTTATCCAATCAAGGATTAAGGAGTAGATTCCGATCGATGACGTTTTCGTATTCATGTGTACGCTAACTTTGATTTTGACTTGATCAGACGTTACGTGATTTCACATAATGATGTTAGGAGTTCAAATTTATTCATCCGTATCAATGCCACCTTTTTTTGTTTATAACCAAGTACACCTCTTATCTAGATGTCCTAGAGTTTATTTCATGTAACGTTTATAACGAAGTACATCTATCTATATCAATTTATATCTAACTCATTTTTTTTAAAAAAAAATCGAGATTATTGAGATACATTGTGATAAAAAGCGAAACGCTCGTCCCCAACGTCCCCGTCAATCCGTCCCAGAAGAGGCTATTGAGATACATACATATATATGAAATTACATTCCCTTGTCGATTCACATTTATCAAATGGCATTTATCAAATGGAGGAGACTACGAACCATCACAAACGAACAACACAACAGTGCAATTCTACGACACCATCGCCATGAACACCATGGACCAAACAGTGAGCGACAAAGCAGCAGCCAAATAAGTCCACAGGAAGATCACTGAGCACTCCTCTTTACTCTGGTCAAATAACTGCGCCATTGTCCCTGCAATATCCCCTCCACCCTCAGCCGATCATTCATCATCATCATGTTAATTTGATTCAATTTTTTAAAAAAATCAGTATCCTTACCGATGCTCATGGCAGGTGGTAATGTAAACTGTATGAGCAACACGTACTGATACAGTGGAGATTGTGGGAGGAAACCCTGGTGCTCTGCAGCCTTCACCACGGCAATGCCAAACAGAGGAAGCATCACGTAACGCACACAGATGATCGCTGCAATCACCGCCGGCTTCACCGCACACTTGCGAAGTCCTAATCGTTGCGTGTGTGTATTTCAGTAATGAAGTTTGCTTTGTTTCTTTAAATTGTACGGTAGGATTGAGCGAGACATGCAGGATTCACCTTGTGTTAGATTGCCTCCGAGAATGATGATTGTGCACGGCACGGCGCCTTCCCTGCTTCCGGCCATCAAATTATAGCAAATTATACATGTTCAGCTAGCAACTGAGCCTTGACGAGAAGATGTTGCTCACCCTAGTAAAGTAATGGAGTCTTGAACTACTTTCGCTGGGGATTTCTCGCCTACGATGAGTGCCTTCAGCCATGGCACCGTGCCGACAATGAAGCCAAGTACCGCGGCGGTTGTCGGTGGTGCTAACAGCTCCTTAATCAGGGCATATGCAGTTGCCTTCCATTTTCTCCAGACTGAGTCAGTGCTGGAAGATGGCAAGAGAAGCAAGGCCTCGCGCTCTTGGTTGTTTTCCGACTTTGATGAATTTTTAATCAGATTGTAAGTATGCGTCCATATGAACAAGTTTCCGAGCTGCATGATCCAGCATATGAAGAAGAACAGTTATTCCTTAAATTGACTACAGATCTAGCTAGTGTTGCAGTACCAGATCGGAGTCTCTACCGCCATGGAAAAGGAAACGTAGGCAATTCCCCGGACATGGCAGACTTCGGAGTCCCCGAACGGGTTGCCATCTTGGTCGCAGATCGCCGGGACGATGATCAGCGGCATGGTGCCCAAGTTTCCTGCAGAGCAACAGGCGATGACGAGGGCCTCCAGGTGGCGCTGTGGCTTCAGGATCTTGACGGCGGCCCAGCCGAGGACTCCGCCGATCAAGAATGTGAGCCCAACGTTGATGGGCATGAACCACCTCAACGTAATTAAGAAACAAGAACAAATCAATTCTTTTTCCACTGATCATATTCCAATCCATAAACCGAATCTGAATTTACCAAGAAACGATGTCCCTTGCAGTGACCGTCTTTGCTAGGCTCGCAAACACAAGGGATGGAACGAACACAACGAATGCAATCTGTGTACGTGCATATACATACATACATACATACGTACATATAAATTAAGGTTGTGAAATTACAGAAGGTTGAATTCTTGCAACGACGTGGTGCAGTTGAATCAACAGACCTTGTTGATGTCGCTGCGGGCATTAGAGGAAAGGATGTTAAGGTAGCCGGAGGCGAGGAACGCACCGATCAGGCCTACCAGCAACACCTGAAGCACTGGCATGAAAGCCAGCAAGAGCAGAGACAAAAACTCCATTTTTTTCCTTCTTTTTTTTCTAGCTTCACTTTAAATTACTGCTTCAAAAACCAATCTTTCTCTGTTACGAAGAACCAATCAAACTGTAGAACTGGACTCATGATTTCTTCATTTAAAAAAAAAATGCAATCAGACTTACAATTTAAGAGTCGTCTGTTCCAATGGATGAAGGACTGAGACAGAAGGAATCTGAGTGACGAAGAAGGTTGCCTAATCGTGCAAGAAAAGATAACCATTTGAGATAGTAAATCGATGGCTCTAAATTGCAATTTCTTTTGACCCCACAATCCACTCTCATTAATGTGTTTGTCGGATATAATCATTGTGTTAGATTCTGTAAATTATGATGAAATATATTTGTAGTAAGATCAATAAGTTATAATGATATAATAATATTTTCTGTGACTGCTTAAGCAAATTAGGTTGCTTAGAAAATGGTGTAAATGAGAGTGAATTCATAGGATATTTTTCTTATGATCCAGATGAGAGTTATATGATCATACCAGAAATTGTTTGAAGGTCTTATTTTATATACTTTTATAAATAAGTCCATTCATTTTCAAATTTCCTTCAAATTCTAGATTTTTTAATAAAAATTAAATATTAATTTTGATCATATAAACAATGCATAAGGAATGTTGCAGCTTATTGCTCAATCTATTCTCAAATCTTTAAATCGTTCCCTATTCCAACCAAACACTGCCACGTTAGCCGACTCAATCTTTAAAAGAAGACTCTCGTCAAATTAATCAAACTACCGCAATCATAGCTGGCACAATCACAGCCATACGTCTTCCACGACTAGATTCAATCGGACGGCTCACGGCGTCCGCTTTGATGCCTCAAACTACCATCTTATTCGACCCAATTCGGGCCACGGCTCCACGACACGTGTCCATCGTCCGGGCTTTTCGCCTTCCCCATTAAGAAAGGGGCAAGAGGGTGACCTGCGGTCGCCGGTCCCACGCTTCCGCTAATAAAGTCCCGCCCCTGTCGTCGTTGTCTCCCTTAATCGCTCTCGTCTATTTCTCCACCTCCAATTGGAAAATTCGTGGAGCTCGACAAGGAGCACAGAAGGCAGGAGCGACCTCTGCTACGCGAAACGATGGGAGATTGATTTCGGGTCTCCTTTCAGATTTCATGCATCGTGGTGATTATTTGTGGAATTACTTGGTTTTCCTGCTTCGATCTCTACATCAGTTGTATCTCTGTTACTAAAGCTGCAAACTTGGTGAGATTTGGTTGAGTTTCATGCAAGTGTAGAGCAATGTAGTGTCAAAGTTCAGGTTTTTTTTATTAGGTTTCCCTAAAATGAAGCATATGTGTTGCAGATTTTGGTTTGAGTTCGGAAGTCCTACTGGATCTTGTTTATAATTGGTAGCTTTGATTTTCCAATTGTCTAGTTGTATTCTTAGTTGAGATTTAGAGCTGATTTGTTCTACGTCAGATTAAAATTTCAATTCGTTAGGGTTGACTTCTGGAATTGGGCAACTTTGTATGAGCTATATCTTGCCGAGGATTACATTGGTTCTAGTTGGAAGTTTTCTAGGAATCACATGATCTGTGAAGGATTATGGCACCGGGCACGGAAGTCTCTCCGCCATTGACGATGTTGGATAGAAATCTCAGAAGCAAAGACAATGGACCTTCGCTTGGCGGTGACAAGGGAGATTCAGAGTCACCAGAGATCTCCAAGGGTGCAAGAGTTCGAAAGCCCCCTAGACACCTTTCGGTCATTCGCCATTCCGCAAGCACCGCCCGCCTGGTCCGTTCGGCTAAACTAGTGTTTCTTCCTTTAAACTTAATCTATGGCAGTGTAAGAATCTGTACATATAATTGATATGCTGGTGCTCCAATTTCCTAACTTTTATAGGGCTTCGATTTGGGGACTCTTGCTTTGATATCTCCTGAGCAAGGTCAGACTGCTTTCTTACCTGTGTTCAGGTCTGGCAGTTGCTCGGAGATCGGGCCGAAGTCGAGAATGGAGGACGAACATATCTGCATTGATAATTTAGTCGTTCATCTTGGAGCTCCTGTCAATTTCCCATCTCCTGGTGCTTTTTATGGAGTGAGTTTCTGTTATCTATAGTTGGATTCATGCATTCGTAGGTTGTGTCTTCATGGTTAATGTCATTTATTGCTCATTCTGTTGTCAGATACTGAGATAAAGCAGTTAGTATTTGCAGGTTTTTGACGGACATGGAGGATCTGATGCAGCTTATTTTGTGAAAAACAACATCCTCAAGTACATAATTGATGACAAGGATTTCCCTGTCAATGTGGATAAGGCATTAAAGAGTGCATTTCTGAAAGCTGATCTTGCTTTGGCCGACTCTCCTTCACTGGATCGGTCATCTGGAACTACAGCACTCACTGCCCTATTTTTCAGAAGGTATTTCTAATCCACATCCTCAAGTAATTCTTTGTCTTCCTCAACAGGTTGTCGATATGTTATTTACCCTCATATTTATGCCCTTTGCAGGTCACTGCTAATTGCTAACGCAGGTGATTGCCGGGCTGTCTTAGGGAAGCGTGGTCGAGCCATTGAGCTTTCGAGAGACCATAAACCTAACTGCAAAACTGAACAACTTAGAATTGAAAAGCTAGGAGGCAGTGTTTTCGACGGCTATCTCAATGGCCAACTATCTGTAGCAAGGGCTCTTGGTGACTGGCACATGAAGGGCGCTAAAGGTTCTGCCTATCCGCTTATAGCCGAACCAGAGTTGCAGGAGACGATCTTAACGAAAGAAGACGAGTTTTTGATAATGGGTTGCGATGGCCTTTGGGATGTCATGAGCAGCCAGTGCGCGGTGACCATAACTCGGAAGGAACTCATGCAACACAATGATCCAGAGAAATGTTCTCGAGAGCTGGTGCGAGAAGCATTGAAGCGCAACACCTGCGACAACTTGACTGTTGTGGTGGTTTGCTTTTCTTCCGATCCTCCCCCTAGCATCGAAATCCCAAGGACTCGAGTTCGTAGGAGTATTTCTTTAGAAGGGCTACACGTCCTGAAGGGAGCTCTGGACACTAACATTTGATGTTGATCTTCTAGTGCGGTGGACCTCTATAGAGTGGAGGCTCTCAACTTCTTTGGCATCCTCGATGAATTAAATTATGTCGGCTGCTGTATGGATTAAACATTCGTTGAATCTATAATTTTTCTACAAATTATTTATGTTCTACGTGATAAAATTTTGTGGGCAAGATTACTCTATTAATAGATCAGGTGCCACTTATTACAATACAAGCTCGAGACCACAAATACTGAAGTGCGAAGTTCCTGCAATCCACTCTACAACAGTAGCGTAAACAAGAGCGAAAGCAGAGCAAGAGCTAGTAGTCCTCGGGAGCCAGAGGTTGGTGAGCGCGAGGCGCCTCCGCCGGGATCACCAGGAATTCATACACCAGCCCTGCCAGCGCCGCCCCTACGGACGGACCCACCCAGTACACCCAATGGCTCTTCCACCTCCACCCGACCAGCGCTGGTCCGAACGCCCGCGCTGGATTCATGGCTGCCCCGTCGAACGGCCCGCCCGCCAGAATGTTGGCTCCCAGTATGAACCCGATGGCCAGCGGCGCGATGGTCCCGAGGTCCCCCCTCTTGGGGTCGATCGCCGTCGCGTACACGGTGTACACCAGCCCGAAGGTCATCACTATCTCCAGGAGCACCGCGTGCCAGTCGCTGATGCCCGACGCCACGGCAAAACCCACCGGCCTCTGCGTATTGCTAGTCTGATTAGTTTACTGCGTGATCAAATCGCGGACGAGGTGAATTTGTTGTGTATGTATTACCATGCCACCGGTTGCGAGGCGGAGGAGGAGAGTGGCGACGACGGCGCCGAGGAGCTGGGCCACCCAATAAAACACGGCTCGGATGAGGGAAATCCGGCCGCCGACGAGAGCGCCGAGCGTGACGGCCGGGTTTACGTGGCCTCCGGATACGTTGTAGGCGACGGACACTGCCACCGCCAGAGCAAACGCGTGGGCGATGGCCAACACCACCAGCCCGCCAGGGGTGCACGCGTCCTCGTACAGCTTCCCTGCAACTCCTATTGTTAGTTCCCTATTAATCTTACCAACCGCTTGAGTGGAGTGATTTTTTGCTTAGTACCGAGGGAGAGAATGGAGCCCTCGGCGGCGAAGACGAAGAGGGCGGTGGCGATGAACTCGGAGAGGGCGGCGCGCATGGTGTCTGGGTGAACGGCGTCCTCGCTGCGGCCTAAGGCGAACCTGCGAGGCTGCATGGCTGCTGCTTTATTGATCAGATCAGAGAATCAACGCTGTTGCTCTTCTGACCGGCTGTTGCAGTGAAGGAGGCTTCTGCATGATCATGGACGGTGAGGCGAGGGGAGGTTAAAGGAGGGAAGGGGAGCGACGCGTGGGAGGGAGATGAGTCAGAGGCGTGGCACGGCGATGAAGCTATGGTAACGTCCAAAATAGAGGTGGCCAAAACCGCTTTTCCGGTGCGTGTTCTTATCTTGAATTGGGCTGCCCTTCACCTCATCACTGCACCTGCATGCTGTCCAAATGTACGCGATGCCATTGTTTGCTTCGCCCAAGAATTAACTGGCTCCGGCCATGTGAGGCAAGAAGTCTATAGGCATCCCAAGCTCATGCTGACTGCTATATGAGCAGATGATGAACAGACGTAGCACGGGAGAAATTCAAGAAGCAATTAATCTTTATTCACGACGATCATTGTAACCAATTTTATTTGACCAAAATTTTGATCTTTTAAACCCCATGCATTGGTGTTGTTTCCGGCGTGACGTATCGCGCTATGTGAGTAGCTATGCCCGAGGTTGATAATTTAAATTTTTAATTTTTTTAATCGATTAATTTTAAAAATAATGAATTTAATTTTATAAAATAATTTTATTAATCACGAATCAAGAAACCCGTATGGAGATTTATTTAATTGATCAATATTTTTAAAATTATTGTTTCATTAAAAAAAAATAACAGTGCGTCATAGCAGTAAGACCCTCCTTGCTGAGCACACATAAGCACTCAGTGATTAATATTATTTTTAATTATTATTTATGTGATGGATATAGAAACTTACACGTGGCCAAGTCAGAGTTAAGAGTCGAGCCCTGTGTCAAAAGTCAAGCAGAGCCCTAAATTGAGAGGAGCAGAGAATCAACCGGGATCAAGGCAACATATCCGATTCCCTTAATTTGATCACCCAACTGGATCGGTTTAGTCATCTGACTCCTTTAGTCAATTACATCGGCTCAGTCTATTTCGACTCCTCCTGTTTGACTCATCCGACGCTAGACTCTGCTCATTATACCCCTCAGCCTAGTCACCAGACTTCCGGCTTAACTCACTCGATGCTAGGGAGTCTACTCATTAGACTCCTTCAGCTCGATCATCCGATTGCATCAGCTCAGTCATCTGATTTCCTCAGTTTGGTCACCCGACTTCATTGGCTCGGTCTCCCCTGATTTCTCCGGCTTGGCTCACCCGACGCCAAAGACTCTGTTCATTAGACCCTTCAGCTGAGTCACTTGACTCATCCGGCTCGGCTCACCCAACGCTAGGGACTCTGCTCATTAATTAGACCCTTTAGCTCAGTTACCCAACTCTTTCAGCTTAGTCATCCAACTCCTTCGGCTCAGTCTATCCTGATTGTATCGCCTCGGTCTATCTCGACACCATGGACTTGACTCACCTGACTCCTCTAGCTCAATCACCCAAGTCCTCCAATCCGGATTGGTCTACCGTGACACCATAGATTCGGCTCACCCAACTCCATCGACTCGGTCATCCGAATTCCCTTGGGTTGAATTACCACATTACACGGCTCGTTGAGTCGTTGCTCCCGAAAGACAAGGACAACGTAGCCGTTTTTCTCTTGAAGGACATGGACAATATAATCATTTATCTGGAAAGACGTAGGTAACATAAGCGTTCATCTTGGAACACGTAAAGAATACGAGGGTACAACTACAACTTTATAAAAAATCATCCACTCTCGCGGGCATAAGTATGCACACACAATCCCCAAAAAAAGCCTACTATTTCATTAGTTCTCCTTTTTTTTTAATAAAAATCCTGAGCTAATTTGAACGTCCGAGTGATCGTACCGATTTCATCCTCGAACCTCATTTTAATCTCTCGTTGAATAAATACAAAAAGCTTGTGAGCCCCTCATCAACATGTTATTTGCAGTCTTCTTCATGACAGTTATTTTTGATCGACTCACCAGACCAAATTGGAAAAATTATTAATGTTAAATAATTTTTACTGTGATATACTTCTATAGATATTTCAGAATTATAGTTGGTCAATTTAAACTTCGTTATCCCTTATGAGAGAGAATGTTCAGGAGCCTAATCATAGGTATCTACGTCGTCTCCAACCTCCTCATCCACCACCACTGGCAATGGGATCTTCCGATCCGTTCATCAAGTATCCTCACTAAAAAGGGAAAGATAGTACAGTCTAGTCACCAATGTCGCCTGACCTTCCCTACCGTGCCGAAATTGCCATGCAGGAGGCTTGCTGCCGCTGCAAAAGAGGAAGAATCGATGTCGACAACCCTCCTCGAGGCCTGCAAGTCCTTACATGGGCAAGCTTTCTCCCCCTACTTCCACTGAGCACCATCAGAAAGTTCGCCGTAGAGACGCGAAATGGGAGAAGAATCCGGTGTTTGCCATAGAGTTGCCTTTGTTGAGAAACGACAGGAAAAGAAGGGCAGGCATCATGCAACCGCGAATGCGACCATGAGCAAAGCATAGATTTGTCTCGATCCATTTGGATTTGACTTGTCTCCCCACTCTCCCCACCTTCACTTCCTCCTTTCTCGTTGTTTTTCCTCTCCCTTAATTCGCTGAGGGTAACCAGAGTCTAAGACGAAAGGTATAAAGGTAGTAAAGAACAAGAATGTACCACGAGGCCATTCTCTGCTTCTCACGAACTCGAGCAGTTTGTTCAAAATCGAATCGGATTGACTGATTCACCGGATTAAGTAGAAAATGCAAACTGAACTGGTCTTTCCTAATAGAATCATATTTTAGTTTAATATTAGATTCAATCAGCCAAATTAAAACTCAAATTGGTGGAAGAAAAAAAAAGATTTAATTTAAAATCAGTCTTATCTGATTTGTTGAGATGAGTTTGACGTGCGGAACTCAATTAAGTAAAAGATGATTTCGTTTTTTCTGAATATTTTTTTATCGTAAGTTCTATACCGAAATAAAAGAATATTTAATTCTCAGAATGAATCCGGTAAGAATTAATCTTTATCCAATGAAATAATTTTGTCCGAATACTGACATTCTAAAATTCAATGAACAAAAAAGATGATTTCATTCACCTGAGCATTCTTCATCGCTGGTCCCTGAGCGTTCTTCATCACCGGTCCCATAGTGATATGAAGAAAAATAAATCATGTACCCAATGACTTTTTATGTGGGAGAATATTTAATCATTAGAAGAATGAACTCCGCGAGAATCAATCCTTGTTCAATAAAATAATTCTATCCCCCACGTATCAATTCAACTACACTGTGAGGGGTTGACTGCTGAACTCAAGTTAAGTTGTCAAGTTGAAAGGCTGAGCTATCTTAGAAGATTTAGCTACATGGTATGTTCGAGTTGCAAAACCGAGTCGAGTTGAGTGGATCTGAGTTGTCCAGTGATTGAGCTGGTTGAATACCGAGCTGAGCCAAGCTGCCAAGCAGGGCCGACTCAAGGCATAGGTCATTAAAATCTATGCCTAGGGCCCCTATTGTATTGGGGCCTACCAAATTGTATATATATATAATTATTATTTAAAAATATATAAGTTTAGATGATAAATATTTAAAATTATGGATAAAATAAGTTTTAGTGATTTATTTTCATCGATAATTTTAATTTTT
>JBBUKS010042231.1:0-10531 GCA_038050645.1 Hedychium gardnerianum | reverse complement strand
GGTACGGTGTATGACCCGAATGTCTTGGAGGTGAACGACACAGTGTATAACTCGAATACCGATTGGAGCTTGGAGGCACGATGTATGACTCGAATGCCTTGGAGTTGAACGACACGGTGTATAACCCGAATACCGATTGGAGTTGAATGACATGGTGTATGACTCGAATGCCAATTGGAGCTTAGAGGCACGGTGTATGATCCGAATGCCTTGACTCGACTCGGTGTGATCGAGCGAGAGGAAAATCTTCTACTGTAAAAAGGAGAAAAAGGACCTGGCCAAAATAACAATCAGTGGTAATGAAAGACAACGTACCTAACGAATCAATGAAAGTGTATTCGACTTAGAAGTAAGTGGGGGTGCAACTAGGATTTTTATGCTGAGTATGTTCATGAAGGAGACCCCCGAGAGGGGCGCGAGGGTGTTTTTCTGCCTGATTCACGTGATTTTGCCACTCGACGGAGCTCCTTGGCATATTGATGACATTCATTGGTAGAATGATGGTGTGAGCGATGATACTCACAAAAATGACAAGGCTTCACAGGAAATAGTAAGTCGGACGCGACAGCTGATCCCAAAACGTCTTCAACCTCCTGCACTGCTCTCTCTTCCCTTTGAGTCAGCTCCTGCTGGCAACTTAGATGTCGATCTCCTTCCGGCCAGGGGGAGGGGAAACTCTGTGCTCTGCCCGAGTGTTGACAAGAGCAAGTGCTCTCATTTCTTTCTTGGCGAATTGAGCTTTCTCCACATTAACATATTTTACGGTCCGACCTAGTAAACTATCAAAGTCGGTTAGGGTTTTTTTAATCAGATATCGGAAGAAATCTCTCTCCACTAACCCTTGGGAGAAGATGTTTATCAGCACATCTGAGGTGGCCGTTGGGATATCTTGAGCTATCCGATTGAACCTCTGGATATAGTCCTTCCGCGCCTCTTTCGAGCCTTGTCGAAAAGATAATAAATTCAGCGGTGTTTTGTAATACCTTCGACTGCTGGTGAAGTGTTGTAGGAAGGTCACCCTGAAATCCTTGAAGGATGGAATGGAGGCAGAAGGGAGCCGGTTGAACCATCTCTGGGCCGGACCTGAGAGTGTGGTCAGGAACACATGACATTTGATATTATCGGTGTATTAGTGCAGTAAAGCTGTATTTTCAAATTTACAGAGGTGGTCTTCCAAGTCAATGGCTCCCGTATATTCAACCATATGCAATGGTCGGAAACGACAAGGCAATATATCTTCCAAGATGTTCTTTGCGAACGGAACTTCTGGGACATCTGTCGCTTCTTCGATGACTGACGCTTTTCCCGGTTGGGGTCGCAGGGAGGCGTTTCAGCCGCGAACTCCATTGATAGTTCGCGTCGAGCCGCCAATCCTGCTGGAGTCATTTCGCGGGTTTGGAAAAGCCTAATGGGGCGCAACGACCTACGGACAAGAGCTGGAGATATTTTTGCGGAGGTCGCAGGTAACTTCAAGGGCGAAGAATTCGCAGATAGTTTCTTCTGCACCGCCTCATGTACCTTAGCTGCAACAAGCTGGTCAAAATCATCACGCGTGATGGTGATCATAGAGAGTCTGCTGGTGTCATCCATCTTAACGCCTCAGTTCAGGTATACGTTTCCCACAGACGACGTCAATTTGATTCTGCCTGAGAACCACTTTGATAGATGAGCCACCGATGAGCTATCTATGGTTGAGTGAATCACGGTGAGCTAGAAGAAAAGGTGAGTCGGAGAAGACTGACGAGACTGGTGAGTCGGAGAAGACTGACAAGACTGGTGAGTCGAGAAGACTGGTGAGACTAATGAGTCGGGAGAACACAAGCGAGACTGGTGAGTCGGGGAAAGACTGATAGTTATTTTAACCTAGCTCAACATATCGATAGACCTTCTTTGTATTCGTGATAGTTTTTAATACTCCTCGTATTAATATGATTTAGAGATTCAAAATTAAATGAAAATCTTTGCTCTGAAAAGTTTAAGAGATTTTTTATATATATAAAAGAAAAAGTACAAATAAAAATAATAATCGACAATTGACAAAGAATGATATTGTATTAAGAAAATAATATTATTATAATATAAAATTAATAAATAAAATTATTATAATATAAAATTAATAATATAATAGTGTTGATATTTGAGTAGTATTGGTCTTTGAAATCTAATATTATTATGATGGTAAAATAGAAAATAAATATATTTTTTAAGAAATTAAAAGTTAGATATGTTTTTTTTAAAATTCTTATAATTTTAAATGCGCTATGGTAATTGAACAATAATTGGAGACCAAATCAAATAATGGACTTGATAATTAATTGAACAATAATAGGAGACCAAATCAATCAATGGACTCGTGATCACATTTATTGTGTCTACGTGATAGACCAGGGAAGGGAATGTATTCTCATGGATGAGCTGATGGTTAGTGAATGAGGTATTGTCATAATGAAATTTTGGGGTCAAATCCTGGCTAGTAGCCAGGTTCCTGCCCTTCTTATGCACTAGTTATTGTTCGGGCTGACTAGACTAACCCATGTGATTTACCTCCTCCGTGTTGATCCTGGGACAGATTGACAAGACGCTGGGAGCGAGCGTTTCACCTTTTACCACAATTATAGACCAGGGAATTGAATAATTAGTTGGGTCAGCGTACTCCGCGTCGGATTTCTTACCACCTGCTCAAGTCGACGTGGATTGGACGACGATTTTTTCTTTTTTTTCTTCTTTCTAGTGCCGTGAACAATTGAGCTAAATTTCGATTTATGAGGAGTTGAAAATTCAACAGAAGATAATTGATTCTCGTGATCGTCAGTTTTTATGAACAGAAAAACTCGAAAGAGATGGAGTTTATTTTGGCAAAAGAGAGAGAGGATATGCTTCCACCAGATATCGAGAGTTCCTTACCACCTTCATCAGTGTTCATACCACTCTCGTCAGTGGTCATTTCATTCGGATCACTGCTGGAATCCAAACTTTATCAGTTGGCCGCTTGCAACTTTTTCTCATCCCATTTTGTTTGTGCTTTAATTTCAAAAGCAACTTTATCGAAAAAAAAAAGGAATGAAAAAGAAAAAGTGATAAAGTTGCTGCCAACTTACTGCAACATTTAACTTGTTGAGGAAGCAGAAAAAGGGACAAAGATTCATAGCCAGTCACAAGATGCCTGCTGCAACTTGTAATGCACCTCAGAACTGTGTGGCATAAGCAGCACTACTTGAGTTGATTGAGGCTCATATGTTACATAGACCTGTAATTAATATAACTACTATTATCACAATTTATTTTGTGTGATAAATCTCTAAATATGCATAGACATGATCAATGTGATGAATACAATTCTAAAAGAGGATAAAAGAATGGATGCAACAGAGTTTATTTCATGATGAGGTTCAATGGAGAGAATTTTGTCTAGTATTTTCAGTGTGTTAATCTGATATGGTCACCTGAACAACAATTAGATTTAGCCAAATATATACTGAAATACTGAAAGTAACTGCATCTCTGGTTGTCGACCAGAGTCATCCACAAAAAGGCTACACATTCGCCGTGTATGAAAATTACCCATTAATGATAACTGGTTTGCTAATATGACACTCATTATCCATTTCTGGGTAAGAAATCACATCATATCTGCTTTGCTAATGATAAATGTTCTTATGATCTCAATGACAGCACATAAAGAGAGAAAAGGAAAGCTGGAAATTCATGCATGTACGAAATTAAAAGAAATTATTGGATCATGCAAATACGAAATTCAAGGAAATTATTTTATTTTTTTCTACAACTGTTCTATCCTATGAATCAAACTACGAGATACTTATTCTTAATTGTCTAGTATATTCCTAAAAATAATCATACTATTTCTCGTGGAACTAAACACACCATAAATAACATTGTTTATAGGGCTCCCATAAGTTTCATTACCCCTTTCATCACCAAATAAATTTCAGAAAAAGATAACATTATAGATATCACTCTCAAGCCATTCTTTGAGTCAAATATTGCAATGATTTATAAGAGAGACAATGAAACCATTCATTCTTACTACTACTTTAGTCATGTCAATGTTATTATCACTTCAATAGATAGATATAACCAATGAAACTGTCAAGAACACTCTAGCTCATATAATAGTCTTGTCCAAGTAGAGGACAGACAACAAGTTGTGTGCATCTATTGCGATGTATGAACTCTTCCCGTAGCCAAGAAAGGAGTATATGACTCAAAATGAATCCAATGTTTTCAATTTTGACAGCCAACGTGAAAGGAAAAAAAACAAATGTCCATTTACACTGTCAACAAAGGTACAACAAAAGGTGTATCAGTACACATCTAGTGGGAAACTCATAATACAGCGCACGCAGAGCGTGGTTGAGGGATACACAACTAAAAGTAACTCCGCCTAGCAATTTTGAAGCCAGAAATAAGAGCACACGAACCCAGTGCTACAAATGACAAGAGAGTCATACTGATTGCGACTACTGATATATCAGTGAAGCTATTCACTACTTCCCGTCGCATGCGATCTGTAATTGGGATGGCTGCGGATGAAGCAGAGATCAGCAAGTACGCCATCACCTAAATACAAAAAGGAGAAGAGCTTTGCATCACTGGAGTTCAAGCATCTAGAAATAGTTATGCAAATTCATCAGAGTATCACACTTAGTCTGCCATGATGAAATCCAGAGGGGGAAGACGACTACATGTCAATAAACTCCATTTTGAAGCACCAGCAGCCATAATATTAATTACAAAGAATCTTTTGTAGCAAAAGGTGATTACGCTCACCCCAAGCGCCCCTCACAGCCCGTCCAAGGTTATGTGATTCGAGATAAGTCATAGGGTCAGCTTAAAGTCAACCGCCAAGTGGCTAAGGGGTGGGAGGAGTTTTTTTCCCCAAGGGCATGCACCCACCGGGAATTGATCCCTACTCCATTGTAGCAAATCTGTCACCCACTAACCAACTAGGCACCATCGTAGCAAAGAATCTTGCACCATCCTTCGGTGTAACACATATCTGTTAACCTCATTCAAGTTGTGTTCATATATTTCATGCAGAGGAAAGTAGGAAGCCGAGTGTCCCTTGTGTACCATAGCTCAACATCACATATGCTAAGGCCTAACTATTTTTCATGGTAATAGATCATCTGCACTACATGAAGGGAAGCAAGTAATGCGAGTAGTATGGTTATCAGACAATTGATATCTTCTAACGGCAGTTGGTATTTTAGGATCTGAAATTAGGCTTGCAATCTAACAAAAATGGTCTGTACATGCTTTCAAAAGTTAAAGAGCTATGTTGAAGGATATTACTGTGTTCTGTTTCGTGCAAATAAGAGTCTATAATCATTTCTAGGTAAAGTCTCCTGCAACTTTTCTTAGAAAGGATAATCAATTATCTGTTGATAGACTGAAAAGTTTTATTCTAAGATCATAAGAAATACTTGTTACTCAGATAGAACACGCATGGAACACAGGACATTCACACCAGAATATGAGTGATGATTGGCTTATATTATTGGCTTTCTTAAGATAATAGCCCTCAACAAATTGGCAATGTTAAGATCCATGTTGTTGACCCTATATTAGCATGATCAACCAAGTTAATAAAATCTGGTTATAGTAAAACTTATAAGCCCTATTTACTTGGAGAGAAAAAGTGGGAAGAGGGAAAGTTCGGGAAGGAAAGTGCACGAAGCTCCCGCCAATGCGGGGTCTCGGGGAAAGGTCGGACCACATTAGATTTATTGTATGCAACCTTATCCTACATTGCAAGAGATTGTTTTCACGACTTGAACCCATGAATCAAGGTCACACGGCAACAAGTTCTTCAAAAAAGTTTTCCAAAAAGGCTCCATTTTACTCATTTCTCTTATTCCACTTCTTCAACATCCTTCTTCTTCTACCCTAACCTCCTCTCCTTTCTTTATCTCCTTACCCATCCTCTTCCTCATCTACTTTTATCCAACCACCCCACTATCCCGCTCTCTTCCTTTTTAATTAATATTGTCGTTTCGATTAGGACATAAGGAGATTAGGGTAGAAGAAGAGAAACTAAGAAGAGAAAGAAAATATTGGTGGAGGAAGAGGAAAACGTGAAGAAGTTGGATATCAAGACTAGACAAAAAGGTACAAGAACTAATAAGAAAATAAGAACTACAAAAATCTTTTTCATCTTTCTACCTTTCCAAGTAAACAAGAGGGAAGATTTTTTAATTCTTTCTTCCTCTCCACCTATCTACCTATACCTTCTATTTCCTACCGTCAGTGGTAAACAGGGCTGTAACATTCTACTCATGCAAGGAGGAAATACGCACGAGTTACTTTGCTTATCTGATGGTAAGTCAGTCATTCTATTGTTAGATAAGGATTTTCTTATCATTTTCCTTCACTAATTCATTTCTCTCCTACTTCTTGATCTTATTTCCCTCCAAGTATATACATAGGAATACAAATAGATGACTAGATGTACCAATTACAGCAAATAGATTGTCAAAATTGTTGATTGTCTGCAAATTGCCTGAGTCAAGTCTATTCACAGTTCAATTTAAAGGTTGCAAATTGCAATACAGAACGTTTAAATTTACTTGCTTTTTCTTTGGTCAAGAAAATGTATTTATTGCAGACTGTCATAAAATGTTTAGGCAACCAACCAGCTCATCTGTAAGTGCCATTTGCAATGAGTATTAAACAGAACATTGACTGAAAAAAAAGGGGATCTAGGGCTAGTAAATCGCAGATGCTCTCAAAAGCTATAACAAGATTCCAACCAACCTGATCTCCGGCGAAATCGAATGTCCAGGAGTACGTCAACGGCGCTAAATCCTTGCCGGTCGTGAACCGGTGGGCCTGCCTGAGCAACTGCACCATCGAGTACACCATGGCTATCGCCGCGACCGACAACAAGTACCTACAAGGCAAAATTTTCCCACCACCACTTCAATCCCAAGGCCAAACACATCCAAAGGCATCGACTCGAACACCAACAACCGATCGAGCGCACCGGTACTCCTGGTAGCGGTCGAAGTTCATCCATCCGCCTTGCTTGTTGGAGGCCAGCAAGGCGACGGCGACGAGCGAGAAGACCCACGCCAGCGCGCGGAGCACTAACCCGGCCTTCTCCAAGAGGTCCTCCCTCTTCCACCTTCGCACCACGGAGCGCACTACCTTGCTTCCCTCGTCGGCGCCACCACCAGCGGCCGGGGTGATCGGAGGATCTTTCTCGACGACCGGAGCCGGAGCAGGGGCGACCACCGGCACGATCGACCTAGCTACTTCGATGCTCTCGTCGGACGACACTGCGACTGTGGAATCCATCGTGACCGTGGGGGCGATTGTGGAATCAGGCAGCGTGGGAAGGGAACACGAAGCCAAGCATGCCTCGTAGTGGAGAGTGGGGACGGCGAAGTGGGAATCGATGCCGGACAATCACTGTGGATAAAGATTTACCCGAATGGGCCCCAGCGATCGACCAATAGTAAGCGCGAGCAGAATGCGAGTATAGAAGAGAGTGGGGCGAATTGGCAAAGAACGGTAGGAGGCAGATGGCACTGCTCAGCGTTTCGCTTCTGATCAACAATGATACACAATTTTTAAATAACAAATTAAATTATAAAAAAAACAAAATGTATTTTTTTTTATTTCATGCTATCTAAACTAGACAGTCAGAGTTTAGCTGCTTTAACCCGTCGTTGCTCTGCAATTTCTGCTAAATCCTAATGCCAAAACTCTCTGTGAGCTCACTATTACACTAATTTAAGATCGATCATTCAGAAGAAGAAGAAAAAAAAAACACAGAAATGAACTAGTGATTGTAATAGCCAATTCACATGCTTCTCCACCTTGAATGGCCATGTCACAAAGTGCTTGAGCTTTGCTATAACTTGTCAGCTATTTTGCCTAGAGCATCTGCGAGTTTGCCTAGAACATCAAGCAAGCTCTTAGATTGGTCTTTCCTTAGTTCTCTGTCCAATTGGCAGTTGAGGTTTTGTGCTTCTAATTGGGCTGTCAGCATTCTGCTGTTCCTTTCTAGGACCTCAATCAGTCTGCCCTGCAGCTGCAGGTCGCTGTCTTCTGCTGCTGCTTCTTCTGGCGATGTTCGTCTCCGCTTCTGTCCCTGGTGCGACTGCGAAGGGGAGCCCTTCTCAGGGATGTCGTCGTCGTCGTCATCTTCTTCTTCTTCTTCTTTGTTGTCTTTTGCCGTTGCTACATAAATCAAATTAATGTATCAGATAACTGTACTATACTGTTGATTGATTGAATGAATTGACAGCATTCTACTTTGCCTCTCGAATGCTACAGTAACGAGATTATAGCTATATGTCACGAGTTTACTTGTACTTAGAAAAGATATTCTCATAAAGTTGTCAAGTAAGCCTAACTTATTACAAACCCACACCACAGAAGCTAAGAGAAAGATTGAGAGAGCTCGAGAGATTAATAAAAATAGAGAGAACTTATTCTTGAGAGTGAGAACAGAAGGCAACTATTTAGGGTTTTGGTATCCTCCTTTCAAATTAAGAACTATTTTGAGTATAACCAATTACAATAAATGTATAATGATTCGTAGCATCTTCAGCTGAATATTGAATTTGATTATATATATTTACTAGTTGCTCTTCCACAATCTAGATTCATATATTTCAATAAGCAGAAAATTTCAGGAACATAATCACACAGCACTATATGGCATTTTAAAGATGTGGAAGAATCTAGTTATTCATCTGAAAGAAGCAAGATCATGGACTGGGCATCCACTGATTAGTAAATCTTTCCCTGAACAGTGAATTCAGGAGACTGGAATCTATGCCACAAGAGAGTAAATCTATTGAACTTTAGAAATTCATAACTTGCAAAAACCGAGAGGATTAAGGAACTATTGATGATTGTTAATGCTATGAAATACGAGGCATTACCTTGACCAGAATCAGACCTCCCTTGCTCAGCTGATTCCCACTCTTTTTCTACTCGGCAAAGATACGCATAGAAAAGAAACATCAATCGCATGAGATGCTCAAAAGATTTAGAAACGCATGAGAAAATTGTAGTTTTGATCAACAGAAAATTTGCAGAAATTAATCGAATGATTATCGGCCATGAAGGGAGGTAGAGGATCAGCATCCGTTTACCTGAGATTGGCACGGCCGCCACTGGTTGCGGTGGCGGCGCCGGATCCTCCTCTTCCTCTTCCTCGGCCTCTTTGTCTTCCTCCAAGTCGGAGAACAGTCCATCGCCCGCCGAGGTCCGGCCGCTGTCAAATACGGCCTCTTCCTCATCCACCGCCGCCGCCGACGTCCGACCGCCCTTTTTCTTCCCCTCGTCCTCTTCCGTGGCCTCTGCTTCCGGTTCTGGCAAGGCCGCCCCGTCGAGGATGTCGTATACTTCCCGGTCAAAGAACCCCGGCAGCCTCCGATCCCTCCTGACATCGTTCCTCATCGTCCAGTACGACTCCTCCCCCTTCACCTCCCACTCCTTGATCTTCTTGAAGTCTCCGGCGAGGTTGCTCCACCTCTTCCGGCACTGCACCGCACCCCGATTCACACCGCGCCGGCCGCAGTAGGACGACACCGACACCCACTTGGGTTCCACCGGACCGGCCGCGACCACTACCGCCGCCGCTCCCTCCTCCCCGCCGCGCGCCATCCCGGCGCCGCCCCTCCCGCGCACTCTCCCGCGGCTCTCCACCACCCGCTTCCCCTGTATGAGCACCAGTATCTCCTGCCTCGTCCACCGAGGCAACCGCGGTAGCCGCCCCCCTCCCGCCCCGCCTCCGCCGCCGTAGTGGCCGTTGGAACCCCCTGCCTCGACGGCGTTTGCCATTTCACGGCTTCCTTGCCGATCCCACGTAAATCCTAAAGGGCGATCTAACTGAAACGGAGCTCCCCATGCACAGCCTCCTCAAAGGCGAGTAAGAGAGAGAGAGAGAGAGGAGAAGAAGAAATAACAAAGAAATGAGTACAAAACAAAGGAGGAGAGGCCTTTCATTAGGCCCTAATTATCCTTCCCCTTATTAATTCCATCTTTATCAATCTTATTTTAGTAGCAAAATATAAAATCCATGGGCGTATAATTCTACACTATAAAGTCGTATCTTGACGTTAACATGGCGTGGTAAAGATACCATGGCGATTGAGGAAAACCATTGAATGTGAGAAAGCCAAGGGCACATCCCTTTCTTAGTTTGGGGGTTGATAAGGCACTCCCACCCTCTAATTCAATCCTCATCTTTGTCTTTATCTTTATCTTTTATTTATCTTTTATATAGAGAGATCAATTATGATTTATTCCCGTTTTAATTGGAGTTTTTTTTTTTGTCTTTTTTTTTCTTATTTAGGATTATATCTATCTATATATAATTAACAGAACTCATATATATATATATATAGCATGCACACCTTATCCTGCACAACCATGAGCACCTGATGAGGTGAGCACCTGATGAGGTGACCACCTACACATCATTGATCAAAATATGTATGATAATGATCAGTGATCAGAATTATGTCACCTCAATAAGTGCACATGGTTGTAT
>JBBUKS010042220.1:0-10531 GCA_038050645.1 Hedychium gardnerianum | reverse complement strand
AAAGTTTCCGTCGCTAATCTGTCGCTAATGTTACTTAGCGACCGATTAGCGACGGAAAGTTTCCGTCGCTAAACCCTGGTATTTTTGTAGTGTTTGGATAGACCTCCATTAGTACTTTTCGATTTATCCTGATGATTAATAAATTTTTTTCGTAAAATCAAATCGATCACTTCAGATCTGATGTTATCTGATTAATTATTTTTTATTATTATTAGTTAGGCATGCATGTGCCATCTTATGTCAATCAATCAATCAAGGACTCGTGCTACTTAGGAATAATTCAATTTAATTAAATCTTAATCGATAAATTGAATACTTAATACTCACTAAAAAAAAATATTAGAGGATATTAGAAATTAAAGATTAATCCCTTAAATTACAAACTTATTTATTTATAAGTATAAGCAAGAGAAACTTGTGGACTGAAAATTAGGACCATTAAAATGCCTATCAATTAATTTCATAGACTCATCATTAATCTTAGCCGTTTTTAATTAAATATTAATGTCATAAATTATAATCTTCAATTCTAAAAATAATGAAGTGTAAACATGTAAAAACCGCGACCACGTCAATGCAAAAAAAAAAAAGAAGGAGACTTAATTTAAGAAAACAAAATAAAAGTGGTATTTTAAAAGAAAAGAATGAGCGTTTTACAAAATGTCACTTAAAAGTAATATTTTCGTTTTAAAATATCTCCGTAGTTGTTCAAACATCTCTATATCTTTTAAAATGATTTAGATATCCATTCAATGTCAAAACTATAAAATAAGGGTGTGAATTAATTTTTAAAAGCATGGCAAATTCAATTATTGTCTTATATTTATCATTTTGAGAAGTAGGGCAAACGTTATTTGACTCAAAACACAGTTGATGGCGTTTCTAATAGTTTTTTTTTCTAAAAATCTATGTTCAACAACTAAAAAAATAATCATTTTTTGCTTATTTAATTACTTAATGAATTTAATTTTAAAAGATATAAAAATATTTACATAATTCATCGTTTCCTCTGTCAGCATTTCAGAGTCAACATCAAAGTTAATGGAATCATTCAACTTCTTTATCATGAGTCGAACGGCAGCGTAGTTCGAACGGCGTCTTGCTTAATGCTTTTCGTGTAAAAAAAAAAAAAAAATCTTTTCGAATATTTTTAACACAATTATTGGATCTCAGAATAATTAACACGTAAAGACTTTCATTCATTGTAGCATTAAATCGTCCTTAAAAGAATTAACACAAAATCAAAAATTATTATCGGGCTTCGATCTGCGTGCCTCGATCTCATAAAACGTTAAATTTATTTCCACATTTTATTTTGACAAAAAAAAAAGTATTCCCCTGCTGCTCCGTTCATGCACTACCGATCGGAACAGGCGTGTAGAAGCGTTGCATGGCTTCGGCGATCTTCTGCATATGCGCCGGCGAGGTGAAGTCGTCGTGCAGGAAGAACTGCGTGATCCGCGCGTGCTCAAACATCAACCTCCGGCAGCTGCGCGGCACCAAGCTCGGCTTTAGACTCTCGTGCACCAGCTCGTCGAACGCCGCCTCCATCTTCGCCTCTACGTGGCCCAACGCTTCCTCCGCCGTGCAGTTGTTATCCTTCATGCTCAAGGCCACGGCGTTCTTCCCATCTCGCACCAGCGAGTTCTGCATGCATGCGCCAAAACAACTAAAGATCAGTTTAATTCGATAACTCGAGAAGGCAATTACTCTATCGAATCCGATTAATTCAATGCCATACGTTGTGCATTTGAACATCGATGTACAGTCTCAAGAACTCGGAGAGTTGATCCTGGAGCCTGGATTTCTCGTTCAAGCAAAGAAGATCCAAATCCTTGAGACGCTCTCCCATCAGAAACACTGAAGGCAGTAATCTGACGGCCACGCCCAGTTCGCTCTTGCCATGGTCGATGTACTCCTTCAATGAGTACTCCACGCTTTGTCCTCCTAATTTAGTCTCCCTAAGTTTCATGTACACATCCATCTGTTTCTTCCTCTGTTTTCATCATTACACCATGGAATTTCAGTTATTTTACTCTAAGAATCATTAATTAAAATAAAAAACTATAAGTTTCTTGCAATTAATAGTTACTTACGAGTTCATGGAAGTAGGGGAACACATCCTTCCCTTGGACTTTACTGGCTTCCCCTGCTAATTCATTCAGAGTCTCATACAAAACATTGAATGTTGTCTTCAATTGAGCTGGAAGTGAAAGAGCCAGCGAGGGATTCCACCTGTAAATTAAAAAAATCACAAGTTAATTACTCAGTGGTTTCATTCCACATCAAATTAATTAAACAGTCAGAAAGGGCAGCATGATTCCTACTCTTCAACTGCTTGGCACAGCAACTTCAAGTCCTCAGTGGATTCATGTTTGTAAAACAGATCTACGAGGACATTTTCAATGGAATTGAACTTAGTGTAGGCTATTCTGCTCGTAGCAAACTCTGGCTCAGACAGTGTAGAAGCAATAGCGAAGTGAAGCTGCTCGGGGGACAGAGAGGCAGCTTCCAGTCCACAGCTATTCCACCAACTGTTAAACCATACATACTTGTTAGGGTTCTTAATTACTGCTTCAAAGCCCAAAAATAACAGGATAATTAAAGCAGTAAGCTCAACATACTCTACAATGGATTCCGTCTCCTTCTTGTATATTGCTTGCAGCCTATTGAACTCCAACTTGGCAAGTTGTAGGTACTTCGGATTTGTCACATTGTATATCCTAAATATCGATCGAGACACAAGTCGTTTAATTAGCGAAATTTTGAAGGGGAGTAATTGATTAACATGGAAGAATTAATTAAAAATTGATTGTTACTCACAGGTAGATGGTCTTGGCGAGCCAAACATCGCTGTCTCCATAATGCTCGAGGTATTCCCTGGCATCAAGTCTGGGGAAGCTCCTCTTCCACGGGTACTCCAAGCCACGAGCAACCTCTTTGCCCAGTGCCTTCTTGCAGGACCATTTGTCGTCGATGTTGTTGTTCTTCTCGCAATCCTTCAAGTATGCCTCTACAAAGGACTCGGCTTCCTTCAGAATTTTCTCGCCGGGGAAGGCAACTTGCGAGAAGCGGTACAAGTTGAACATGTCTGATACTCCACGATGCGTTTGGCCTGGGAAGCATATGAAATTTCCATCGTCGTCTCTGAAGAACTCGATCAGATCTGCAAACAAGTAACTCCAATTAGTTGGAATACGATTCGTGAGAAATAATGAACTTATGCACCATATATGTTGCATACCTGAGGAGACAGGATAGCCATATAACCTCATCAGACGGAGGGCCATGCACGTATCATCAACGTCAGGAACGGTGTTGTCTCTGCCCCAAGAAACGCCTTGTTTCCCAGCATATCTATTCAACAACGATCGATAAATTCTTTAGCGCAATGAATTTAAAGTAGAATTAGTCTTGTTTGAATCTAAAATATACTTGTCGTACTTGTAAACGTAATCAAGGGCCTCTATGATCTCTTTCTTGAAGAGATGGTCGATCCCAAGTCTCGCGATCGTATCTACGGCCCAGATGCGTTCGAAAAGGTCGATTGGGTATTGACAGGGCACTGTTCGCCATGTTAAATGAAATTAATTTATAACTAATTAAAGCAGTCGACCAAGATGAAAACAAATTCAAAATTTTGACATGGATAACTTACAATTGTCTCCAAATCTGTCTAGTACAGATTGCAAGAACTCAAGGCATTTCTTGTCGCCAGTCTTCATGTAGACTGCAGCTGTGGAAGAAGCAGAGCTGAGGAAGCTCCCATCTGCAGATTGAAGCTTGAGAATTTTATCCCATTGCACAACTTCCTGCATGGCTTCCAACGTGTATAGCAACGTCGTGTGCACTGAATGCATCACTTGCACTGGGATTCTGCCACAGATCAGTTGTAGTTTGCGTTGAATTCGATTTTCCTTGCCGATTAAATCAGTAATTAATTAATCTAAACTCATTAATCGGTCACCTGCTCATTTTCTTTTCCCTAAATTGGACAATTTTTTGAATGGACGGACTCTCATACGGAAGATCGATGCCCAGCCTCTTGGCCTCGTTCAACATGGAAGGAAATGCAACCTCGAATCCGCTAGTTATCAGACTCTCGCTCGCGGTCTCTATTTCATCGACATGATTCCTCAAGTAATCTAGACCTGCAAGATTAAGATGTCGAACGATGATTCATTTCACATGCCAAAATCATTAATATATGTATTGATTAATTAAAGATATTGTGAAGTACCTTTCTCGATTTGATCTTCTGCAACGTTCCATGTTTTGAGTGCAAGAACGCAAGACAGAGTGCAAATCAATCGATCGAAGACGAGGTAGTAAGTGGGCTCTCCCCAGGAGCCATCTTCCAACTGGTTCTTGAGAATCCAATCGACAGTCTGCGGGAAGTGAGGCCTGCTCGGGTCCTCTGCGGACGGAATCCTCGCCACCCACGCGGTGTCATAAGCCGAAGCGTTCGTCTCGCCGTCGTTCATCGACCGGAAGATCTCTTTGATTTCCTTAACCAGCGTCTCCCACCTCTCGTTCTTCTCCTCATCCTTCGCCTAAAAATTTATGAGCCAGCAGTAAGCAGAAAGCACATACATGCACGCAAGGCAGGATCTTGATTAATTTTCAGCTGAGGCCTATTACCGGGAGGGTTGGCAACTGGGATTCTTTTGTGAGCTCGACTTGTGGAGATTGCGTTGCTTTGAGAGCGATTCCGGCAAGCCTGTTGCTCCGTGACTGGATGGAAACCGACTGTTTTCCGTGGCTGAAGCTTGCGCTGCCATTGCTCATCCTCGCCTGCAGGGCCAAGCTTCGGCGGCCATTGGCCAGTCCCCTCGACAAGGAGAGGGTGTTGGAAGCGGAAGGAAGCTGGCACAGGCTCTCCATAATCGCTGATCTTCCTCTCACTCACCTTCTCCGCTTGTGGCTTCTGAAGGTTAATTCGTCTTTGGCGACTGTACAGGAGCAGCCGGCTCGGCTGTATACGAAAGAGAGGAGGGCGAAGGAATTGGAGTTGTATCAATTAGTGGAGAAGTGGCGTATAAGTAAGAGCGGTGGCGGATTACTTGCGACACCGCGTTCTACCATAATAATATGGAAGAAATTAAACAACGGTCGAGTCCCGGCGTTGAGGAGGATTCCAAGCGGCAACGCCGGTCAACGATGCTAGGCGGGCGTTTTCTTACATTGACCAAGTTGTTAATTAACTATTATCATTTGCATTTCTTTTTCTCTATCTCTCTCTTTTTTTTAAAAAAAAATAATTTATAAAAAAATATCACACTGCCAGCGGTATATAATCAGAAAATAAATCTTGACTAATTTATTATCATATAAATAAATTTAAAACGCAATAAAATATAAATATACAATTAATACATTTTGAACCTAACAAAACACATTAATCAAATAAAACAAGTATCGATATCCCATTAAATATTTAGTAGAATCATCAAATAATTAATTTAGTGAGTTAAGTTAGTAATAAATTTTAAAAGACTATTAAAATATTGTTTTTTCAAAAATTAAAGTGCTATGTAAATAGTAATACATTAGTTATATAAAATAAGTATTCATATCATTAAATAGTTATTACTATATCAAATAATTTAGTGAGTTAAGTTATTACGTATTAAATTCAAAAACTATTAAATCTCGATTTAATTTTAAAAAATTATTAAGTTAAAAATAGTATAAAAATACTTTTTAAAAGTTTAAATTTAAATTTCACAAACTATCATACTTAAATTTGTTTGGAGGATTAATTCGTTTTAAATGTGAAATAATGATACAAAAACACCACAAAAAAAATTCATATTAGTGTTTAAAAGCACGACGAAAATTAACATCCGCCATTACTCAATGATGGAATCATGATTTCATTGTTGATTAACGATGAGTTTTAATTTCTATCGTTACTCAATGATAGAATCATGATTCTATGAATATAGTTTTCTATCGTTGATTAACGACAAAAAAAAGCTTCCGTCATTAATAGATGAAGGATTAACAACGGGGCCTCGATTCCATCGCTGTTATGGAGATTGAATATATTTTCACTCATTAATCGGAGAAGGATTAACGATAGGACCTCGATTCCATCGTTAATTATAAACAGTACATCGATTCCATCGTTAATCCATTCCCAATTAACGACAAAATCAAGATTTCATCGTTGAGTAGCGACGACCGTCACTAAAGTCGGGATCAAAATTAGGGCAGAACCCTAATTTGGTCTCCACGCTTTCAAATCTCCTCTCACCTTCGATCTCCGACGTCCTCCTTTTCCTCCCGCGCGCGATCTCCTCTTCGGCACCCAAGTTCTTCTCCAACAGCAGGCAAGGGGGCCTTGAGCTTGGCCGGTTGCGGCCAAGTTGCTCACGACCCCCTAGTCGCGCGCTTGGCCAACCGCGGCCAAGCTGGTCGCAACCCCCTAACCACGAACATGGCTGGTTGAGGCCAAGCAGCTCGCGATTAGGGGTGTTGCGAGCTTGGCCGGCTGTAGCCAAGCTGCAATCTCCTGCATCCTCCTCTTCCTCCCGCGCGCGATCTACTCTTCGACACCCAGGTTCTTCTCCGACAGCGGCCAAGTTGCTCACGGCCAAGGGGGCCTTGAGCTTGTTCGATTGCGGCCAAGTTGCTCGCGACCCCCTAATCGCGCACGACCCTCTGACCACGAACATGGTCGGCTGAGGCCAAGCAGCTCGCGGCTAGGGGTGCTGCGAGCTTGGCCTACTACAGTCAAGCTACTGGCCCCCCCCCCCTCGACCCCGCCCCCTGGGCGCAAGTTCAGCCAGAGCTTGACCGACCACTACAGTTTTAATTAAATCATACTTAGTTGTATTTATACATAATTCTTAATAGAGTTTTGTAAACCATGTATTTTTAATTTTTTAATAATACAGCTAGAATTAGCCCTCATATATATGTTAATTTGATTGTCAAATTCTAATTTTTCATTATTCTTACTGTGCTAACTGTGATGTTTGCCAAATTCTAGTTTTTTGTGTAGATATTATCATGTTAATAATAATATTATGATGTATTGTAATGTTATTTTATAGATATTATCATGATAGTCATGCAGTTGCACCTTATGGCCAAACTGTGCTGATGTTTATTGGAGAGTCATAAATATTTTTATCATTAGTAATTTCAATTCATATATGACTTTATTTATAACATATTTCTCATACCTTAACTTTTTTTAATGTCGTTTTACTCTGGATGACCATGGGTAGCGACGTACATCAGCGACAAATTTAAAGAATGAGTCTGTGCTTCTGGTACTACATGGGAGCATATAGACCAGGAGATAAAGAATTTCTATTATAAGAAATTTTTGGTAAGTAAATTGAATATGTTTGATATTGTATCATATATCTATCCTTTAGTATACTAATTTTTTAATTTACTATTGCAGAAAAATATACCTGAAAAAAGGGCAAGAGGCACAATTTATAGTCACTTAAAATATTTATTGTGTAAAACTGTACAAAGACCTTCTATACAATGTGAGAAGGAAGGGCACGAGGCTAAGGTATATATCTGAAGAGATCTGGGCTGCATGGACTGCCACCTCGGCTACAGAAAAGTGACAATCAAATTCTGCAACTACTTGAGCAAATAAAAATACAGAGTTAGCTGGCCCGAGCACTGGATCCGCGAGGCATATTTTCGGATCCTAATATATTGTAGAGCATGATATCAATTTGGTGAGTTTAGTTTAAAGATATATAAGTAAAATTTAATTTATTATTAAACTCGTATAATTTTGGCCCAACTTTTTTTATGTATACAGAAACGTTCTCTACAAAGACAACCCACTTGTTGGAGGTATTCAACAAGACTCACAAGAAAAAAGATATCACATTTGTCAATCCTCATCCCGCTCCATAGACATAAGAATATTATATTTATTACATTTAACCGTTAACAATGATTAGCTTTAGTAATTGTGTACCAGATATTAATCGTATATTTTTCTTTACACAGGAGGAAATGACTAATAGAATGACCCAGACATTTCAACCACTAGTAGAGGGAGGAGAATCACAAGATCTTTCCACCCAGACGATAAATGATATTTATTATGATGTTTTCGGTGGAATGACAACCCTCACTCAAAATGATGGACCCAATCACAGTATCATTTTGAGTTACAAGAAACTCAAGACCCATGATATCCTGTTGATTAGCTTATTCTGAGGTACTTAGTTTTTTTTTATCACACATAAATCATGAAAAAAATTATATTTATTCGGTTTTGATATTATAATCTACTCATCTCTAATTGTATTATATTTTCTCAGGAAGAATTTAATTCCTTGCAGAGTGCGCCGCAGCTGAGATTTGAACCTTAGATCCATTGATTATCTATTAGAGAGCCTAACCATTGCATCATTGCCTCGATGACATATTTGGATGTTTTATAGTAGATTATAAACATGGTATGAATGTCTTTAATTTTTTTTGTATATCTATTAAATTTTGATACTTTAGTGTGGATGTTTAGATAGTATATTGTGGATTATGAACATTGTTTATTGGATTAGTTTGTTTGTGTATGGATTGTGATAGTTTATTTGTGTATGGATTATGAATATTTGTATGGATTGTGATAGTTTGTATGGATCGTGATTGTTTGTATAGATTGTGATTATTTATTGAATTGGTTTGTGTTTAGATTATGTTTGTATCATCATTGTTTGTGATGATTTGTATTGATATAAAAAATATAAACATAATAATTTTCAAATTTGAAAAAAATATAACTTTTTTTATGTTTAGCGACGGAATCATGGTTTCCGTCGGTAATTAGCGATGGAAAATCAAATTCCGCCATTAAATATCGATACGAAATAGTGATTTATTTCGATATTTAGCGATGAAACTGTGTATTCTGTCATTAATTACTGACGAAAACTATGATTTCATCGCTAATCAATGATATGATATAGTAATTAATTCTGATAATCAACAACTAAATCATGTATTTCGTCAGTAATTACCGACGGAATACACAACTTCGTCGTTGATAACTGGAATAAAAATAATATTTTCAATAACAGATATGGAAACCACGATTTCGTTACTAAGTATCAGAATGACAATAGTGTATGATCGAGTGCACGTGAGAGGAGGGGGTGAATCACGTATTTAAAACTTTCTTTTCCGGTTTTAAAAAACTCGTCGAAAATGAAGGGTGTAGTGGAAAATAATAAAAAATCGAAACACTTTCGATTTACTTGGTTTGGAGCCTTCGCCGAGTCCTACTCCAAGGCCCACAACCATTCGGATCGTATCGTTAGACAATCCACTAATTCTCTTCCGAAACGCTCAGAAAGATAAACTGAATACAAAATGAAGTTAGTGTAATAGTCCTACACCAACTTAAACAAGTATAAGAAAACAAATAAAAAACTTTGTTATCCAACACTTAAAATAATGATGATGCTGGCTTGAGTGTTAGTGAAGGTCTCAATGCAGAATATTGTTTAAGCGTGATCTTTAGTGCAGAAAGTCGAGAGGAGCGTTCTGAGAAAATTCATTATAACTTGAGCTTCGAAACCCCTCCTTTTGTAGTGAAGTTGAACCTAATCCGATCCACTGATCTCGGGATCAGTTTTCATGATCCAAACTTTATTGGTCGATTGATCCTCTATGATTGGTCGATTGATTCTTCTGAATCAGTCCAACTTCTCATCCAGATGCTGTCTCTTCGAGATAAAACTTGTGTTCGATCGATAGAACCTCGCCGTTCGATCAACTGATCCTCCGATTCTCCCTCAGCTTATCTGGTCCGATCAACTCACTGATCTTATCTCATAGTTCGGTCGATTGATCATTGACGTACGGTCGACTGAACCTCTTTGACGAAGAGTTGAATTCTGCTGATCTTCACTAGGTTCGGTCGACTGATAAACTTGTTCAGTCGATCGAACAAGTGTAAATTTCAACTCTGCAAAATATTAATTTTCTTGCAACACAGAGTTAGAATATAAATCATGTCTTACCACGACCAAGATTTAATCATGGTCTCAATTTAGAATTTCACTTTGGACATAAGTTAAGCCAGCGCCTAAGTCCTATCGGGGACTCGTCCTCACTGGATTTGCTCCTCCAGTTTTTTATCTCACTTATCAATTGCCGAGTAACCTCCTCGACATCTGATCTCAAACCCACCAGGTCTTCCTAACGGACTCTCACATCTGGACTTTAGTCAATCGTCTGGTCCTTTTTAATCCGACTGGACTTTCTGTTAACTGTCTGGTCCTCTCTAACTCAGCTGGACTTCCTATCAAAATCGTACATCTAGACTTCAATCCGTCAAGTTAGTTAACCTGCATACTTAGTTCAACTTGTTAAACAACAACAGTCTAATTTTAACATGTTATCATACATCAAAACCTAGGATTAAACTATTAGTACAAACTCCAATAACAAATAATATTGTCAAACCACAAACTAACAATGGAATCAAAGTCCGTCGCTTTAACGACGAAAATTATATTTCAATAGCAAATATTAACGA
>JBBUKS010042219.1:0-30028 GCA_038050645.1 Hedychium gardnerianum | reverse complement strand
TTGGTGCTTGCATGGCCCCTCCTGTTTGCAGAGATAATTAATGGTAATTAATTACTGGAAGGAATTAAAGCAAAAGGAAAAAATTAAAGAAAAAAAGGGAAAGCAACTAGCACGAGATTATCGAGATTGAGGAATTTGTGTTGCTGTATGATACCGATCATCACTGTTCTACTGTTTGACTGCATACTTTTCATGGATCCGAATTCAGTTCCCTGTTAATTACTAGAACGAATTAAAACAAAAGAGAAAAAATATATGGTCTTATAATCATTGGTAATCTTGTATCTCCCCCTCTCTGTTTCTGCACCCTTCTCGTCCTTCAATTCTTGTTTTCTTGTATTGAATCGCTTCTGACTATGCATGTGAACAAGCATCGGTGAGCGTCGACGTACGTGGCCAGTGGCCTCCGACGATTAAATTAGTACTGAACTAAAACAAAAAACGACAATTATAAATCCTTCTGAATTATTGAATTCTATTTTTTTATTATATTATTTTTTATATTTAAATATTATTATTAATCGATTATTTTTTATCTTTAATTTTTTTATTTGATATGTATATTTATTATAATTTTTTATATTATTTAATTGAAATATGTATTGATGTTGATGTATACATTCGTATTATTTTAAATATATCTTTGAAATTTTTTCTTAATAGGTACTGTCCTTCTAGCACTGTTGGACTAAAATAAATGAAAAAAAAAATTAATTTTTTTAATAACAAAAGATGAAATTATCATAACTATTAATCTTTGAACAATGATTATTATATGGAGGCAGATAAAAATTTGACAAGTATTATGTTGTTAAAAATTGATTTTTAAATTTTTTTAATAATAAAATTTTATATAATAATCATTTTAGAAATAATTTTTGAATACCATTATTCTTACCTGTCCTATTCATATATGCATGTTTTAAGTTCTAACGGACTATGAGATCTCGAATCTCCTGATGTGGCTGGTATGGAAGGGGAGTAGAGTCCCTTGTGTCACTGTAGTTTGTGGAATTAAAGGCAAGACAGATGATAGGATTGAGATAGCTGGGCAACGTATCAACGTGAACAAAAGCGAAAGAAAAAGAAAACTAAATTGTTAATTAAAAAGGCAAAGTTTTTACCTTTTTGATAAACCAATGATAAGATTTCATATCATACAAACAAAAAAAAAATTAGTCCTTGATATTTTTTAAAAAAAATTCTCTCACTTTTTTATATTTGGACTTGGGAGACAACAGTGGGTTTAAAGCTGATAAGAGAATCAAACAAAAGAAAAGTATACTGAAACTTAATTCAAAACTTATACGCAAGGAGGAATTATCAATTTTTATAAACTAGGAGTACTATTATTATTTTTAGAATAACAAATCTATAAATGCTCTATAAATTATAGACATGAAGAAATTGTAATATGATTATGAACTTGAAATGCTTATGAAGTATAAGCATTTGGATAGCTTAATTAAGAGAAGTATAAGTTTTATGATATTAAATAGTATATTATTATTTGATATAATAATATACCTTAAGGAGATAATAAATGTACAATTTATTTAAATCGAAAATAGGTATATTTAGAATTATTTTAAAATGGAAAAAAAATAAAAGTATGTCTAATTACTCGAAAGATGAAGAGAACAATCTTTACAAAAATAAACAAAATTGAGAAAATAAGAATAATAAAATAGGGCAATAATAGAAAGAGTCATGCTCCTATCCTCAACTCATCATCATTCGCGAAGCACAAAAATAAATAAATAAATAAATAACACATATAAAAATGACAAAACTCAATATAATTTCTAGAAAATTATCATTTATCAATAACTAAAATGAACTTTTTTAGGCACAGAATAACAGAAAAAATAAATTATATTTTTCATCATCTAAACTAGAATAGTTGTAAATGATAAAATAAAGAGAAAAGGGAAATTGAAAAATTATGATTATAAATACATCTAAATAAAAATTAAACTTAATATCTATCAAGGAAGCGAAATGGTAGAGATATCTAACTCGCTATTGCTCAAAAATAATAAAAAATTCCATTTCGATCAGATATAATATGGACGAATGCATCAACATTTAAACTTAATCAAATAAGGAGCATAGTAACACTAACTATATCAGTGTGACAATGTTAAATGTAATTTCTCTTCCCCAATCTCAATGAGCGAGAAAAGCACGGAGAGTTGGAAAAAGGGAAGAGGGAGAACTTGAAAAAAACTAACATATTTGCATTATATGATAATTTTGTTTTCTAATTTACCTTCTTACCAATCAAAGAAGAAACCTAATGAGAGAAGACTAGAGTTAAAAGATATTGATGAGGAATAGATTAGATATTATAAAATAATATATATAATTAAAAATAAATTTAAAATATTAAAAAAAGAGTACTTTTATGATTTTATTAGTTGGAATCATAATAAGTTTTTTGTGAAATATGAAGTTTTGAGAGAATGAGATATTGAGATCATGTAAAAAATTTATCACATGGGCACTATTTTTTTCATTCTCTTAAAATATATATATATATATAAAAATATATTTAATATATTAAAAATAATTGACCCAATAAAAAATTGGCCCTAGGCATATGCTTAACGACCTATGCCTAAAGTTGACTTGACTATTATGAATCCATATCATGACTAATCTCGAATTAGTTAGTGTTATTGAGAAAATGTTCATTTTCATTTCATAATAGCCATCAATGCAGTTTTATTTATGAGCTAATTAATATCTTATGCTTTTAAAATGCAAAATAATTTCCATCACTAAATCGTATTATCTAAATATTAGTGTAAACATATAAAAATATATATATAATAAAGTTTGGATGAAATAATATCTATATTTTGAAGGAAGAAAAAAAATATTCACCTAAAAAAACCTTTTTTTTATTTGCCTGTTTATTATTATTATTATTATTATTAATTATTTATTAGGACATTTTCTTGTTTCTTGCGTTGCTCTTCCCTTGCTCTTCACAGGAAGCGAAGCCTTCAGCCCTAACGAGAGGAAAGAAGGGAGAGGGGGAGGAAGATGGATGTGGTGAAGGCCCAGCAGCTGTCCGGTAGGGCGGTGGAGAAGGTGATCGTCCACCCGCTGGTGCTGCTCAGCATCGTCGACAACTACAATCGTGTCGCCCGCGACACCCGCAAGCGCGTTGTCGGCGTCCTACTCGGATCCTCCGCCAAGGGCACGGTCGACGTCACCAACTCCTACGCAGGTCAGGCCTCTTCACCTTGATCCCAGTCTCTGTGCCTCGGCCGCATCCTGTGATCTGGGTGATAATCTCTTACTGTTAGGTTAGAGGATTGTCTAGATAGATCGTGATGGAACGAGGCTAAGTATGATATCAAAATTAGAAATTTGATGTTGGTCTTTGCTATCACCATAGGTGTTATAAATATTGTCAAAGAACTAACGGGACTAGGGCCTAATTGTAAATCCAGGGTTTTTCTTGATTCATTTAGCGGTTGATAATGTGTTCGTGGAACACTATAATTGCTTGGGGATGCAGATGGTGTCTTGGTGAACAAGTTAAGGCGTTATGTTCTGCTTAATTCCTGCTCATAGGCCATGGAGGTTTTAAAACTTTTCCTGAGAATAGAGTCATTTTTAAGACTTTGGTTTTTTACTTGTTGATATCGTTTATAAGGTATTGAGAGATCATGCACAATTAATTTTTATTATATTTGGTAGTTTGAGGATGTGAGCATTTTCTTTCAATAGATTGGGATTGGTTTCTCCATACAACCAGATTAATGTGTGCTAATTGTATCCATTTCATTTGGTCATTTTTAATTTGGCAATCCATTCTGATCGATTCAGCGCAGTTCACAATGATAGTTTATATGATTGTAGACAAATAGCCTGAATCTCTGTACTATGTTCTTTGGGCTCTGGTAGATTCTTCATTGATACTTATTGACTAGTTTTGAATTGGTTTTATTGGTGACTAGTGTATGCACCAAACACGTAGCTAGTGGCATCACCTTTGCTTGGTAGTTTCTGTTCCCTTTTGTGACTCATTCTGTGAGATGGTTGATCTCTGTTCATTAAGTAAATTCTCAAAAAGAGTAGCATAGGGTCACGCTACACTTAAAACCATGGCTTCACTCTTGTCTCCGATGTAGTTTAGCTGAGTGGAACCCAGATTGACATTGGCCAATCCTATTTCTCCTGAGAGTTTGAAATTTGTGATGTTTACAACAAATAATCAAAGGCAGAGATAACTACCTCAAATCAAATAGTTGGTGAAGGATTTATATGAGATTTAATCAGATTATTTAATAGTTGAGGATCATATTTATTCCCTTTGTTTTTTGTTCTATAGTTTAAAACTATAAGTCCAGATTCTACCTCTGATATGACCAAACAATCTAGATACTGAATTCGATAACGTGAACTCCGCTTAGAACATATAGGGTAGGGGAACAAGAAGGCATTTATGTTTTTCTTGATTTAGATACAAACAAATGAGAATGCCAAGTGAAAGTTAGCTTAGTTAAAAAAATGATGATGTCTGAATTTTTTTTGCGTGTGTGCAGTTTTTTTGTTTTTTTTTTTTTGGGAGAATTTTTTTTCTAGAGTCATCTGTGTAATGTTGGCAGGGTACATTTCTAGTTTACAACCGATGCATTTTACTGTTTAGTTTCAACACAAATTAGCTAATCAGTGACAGATGCAGGATTATGTTATCTCTTGGCTATTAGTTTAACTCTTTTTTTCAGTTTCATAGATATGGTTTTATAATTATTCTATCTCACTATTAAGTAATAATCAAATGGATATGTGAAGTAGGAAGTTTTTACTCATTCCATTAATAAAACACCAAACCATGACGTTAATCATTATTCAGATGGATACTTTGAAATATAGATCTTTGCTTGTTGATGAAGTAAATGAAATATAATTAAAAGGCAGATTTTGGATTATGTTGGTGTTGTGAGTTAATTGCTCAAGTGCTTGTTTTTTTCCTTTAATTTTTCAAAGTGGGCTGGTATATATTGCACTTGGAGCACATTGCTGTTCTCTGAACAGATCCTTCTCAACCCATTTTGCTTTTCAACCACCTTATGCTAGAATTATGCCATTTTCTCTAGTTTATGTTCCTCACGTCTTTACAATTTTTTCAGTGCCTTTTGAAGAGGATGAGAAAGACTCGAGCATTTGGTTTCTGGATCACAATTATCACGAGTCAATGTTTTCTATGTTCAAAAGAATAAATGGTGCTGACCTGTTCAAACTTCGAATTTTTTGTGAAAGAATACTAATCTTTCTTTTTGTGCCTAAGTCAATCTTCTTGTTTGTAGCCAAGGAGCATGTTGTGGGTTGGTATAGCACAGGGCCCAAGTTACGGGAAAATGATTTGGATATCCATACTTTGTTTAATGAGTAAGATTATCAGTTCACTTAGTTGTTTAATTTAACATTTTTGTAAAACAAAAACTCTTCTTTCCTAAAGCCAGTATCAGAGAGTTAACACTTACCTAGTTCCTGGTCAGGATGACTTGCTCTTTCTTATAAATCGTAAACTGATGCTTTGCAGGATTAATTTTTGATGGAGTTAATTTTTCACTTAACTATATTTGGGAAACAATAAGTTTAGTTGGCTGTACTAGATTGAAATTTTTTGGGCCATTTTGCTTTTTTGAGAAATATCATTTCAGATCTATTTGGCTATATCATATTGATGTGTTGTGCTTGTCACTCCAGCTATGTTCCAAATCCTATCTTAGTAATCATTGATGTCCAACCTAAAGAGCTTGGCATACCTACGAAAGCATACTATGCTGTGGAAGAGGTCAAAGAGGTGTGTATGGGTCTAATGAGTTTTAATGTATTTGTTTATTTAATGAGTTTTATTAAATTGTTATATTTGGCTGTAGAATGCCACACAGAAAAGTCAGAAAGTGTTTGTCCATGTGCCCTCAGAAATTGCAGCTCATGAAGTTGAGGAAATTGGTACTTTGTTCAATTGAGACTCCCATGATCCTTTAAATATATATATACTATTCAACTAGTAGTTGAGTAGCCATTTGAGTGGCTGAATATTCTGTTTGTGAAAATAAACTAGCGAAGTGTTTATGTGGACTAATTTCTGCTCTATTTGCAGGAGTCGAACACTTGTTGAGAGATGTCAAGGATACAACAATCAGCACCCTAGCGACTGAGGTTATTACTCCTAATTGAGCAGTGCAACATTAACATGATTTATGTGTGAATTTGTGATACATGATCTGAGATGATTGTTAAAATCTGTATTTTGTGCAGGTCACTGGCAAACTCGCAGCTCTTAAGGGGCTAGATGCAAGGTTACACGAGATACAGAGTTATCTAGAACTTGTCATTGATGGGAAGCTACCTCTGAATCATGAGATTTTGTACAACTTGCAGGTACAGTACGCCTTATCTTCTTTTATCATCTTTATAGCCAGCATTTCCTGTGAATTTTTCCTTCATTTTTCTCTGCATATTTTCATTAAAAGTTTTGATCTCTAATAAAATGTGTTCAGCAATTTTATATTCATATATGCATATTTTCATTACAAACTTGCATTCACCAGTGTTTGAAATCTAGCATATCGAAGCATATATGTGATCGTAATCTTTGTGTTGATTTAAATCCAAGTAAATTATCTTTTGCAGGACATTTTCAATCTACTTCCAAACCTCAATGTGAACGAATTAATCAAGGCGTTTGCAGGTAATTTTGTTACCTGCAGAAAATCAAAAGCAAAGTCTATGCAAATTCTTCTCTTTTTTCCCATATTTTTGACATTTTTATTGACATTATTCCCCTTCCATTTTTGCAGTGAAAACAAATGACATGATGCTAGTTATATACCTCTCGTCTCTCATCCGAAGCGTTATCGCCCTTCACAACCTGATTAACAATAAAGTGAGTCTAGTTTTTTCTGTATTTTCTGACTTCTCTGCACGTCTGTTTCTTAACTAGTCTTCCACATCACTGAAATTTAACTATAGATACCAGTTTCTATATCGAAAATGATGGCTGGAAAACAACATTTTTACAATGATTCAATCTACATCAGGAATCAGTATAATCATTCACTGGCAACTTGTAATTTCTAGACTATATATGTTTGCTTGGTACAAAAAAATAGTTATTCAATAGTAGTTGTGCCGGGTAAATTTGTAGAATCAAATTGAACTAATCCTGCCAGTTAAACTAGTTAGACAAAATATTTCATGATGGATTATGTTTTTATAAATGTGAAAAATATTTTGTATAATTTTTATATGAATTGAATGTGAAAATAGTTATTCATGGGCTATTCCATTGTATCAATCAAACAAGAAATACTTTATTTCTCATTTATGAATCAAACACATCATAATAGCCTCAATCATCTCTCTTATATGAGCACAAGTTCCTTAGATTTAGCTGCATCTGTTATCGCTCGGTGTGTAATAAGCATCTGATGTTATTCATTTTGGTGATTGTAGATGTTGAACAAGGACCACGAGAAAGCTGAAGACTGCAAGCCCTCAGCAACAACTGCTACTGTAAACTAGGATCGGATAACCCATACCTTCTGCTACAAGTATTTTTATGCACTGAAACAGGATCACTTGGCTTATGGATTTCATTAGTTGTTCAGTTTATCTAGAGGTTGATTTTGCGCTTAACGTCGTCTGGATTCTTGCTTGTCCACAAGTTTGCACCGATGTGTTATCACATCGCGAAAACATTTAATTCATTCCAAATTGATACTCTAATTATGATTATCAATTTGTTTGTTGGATTATCTATTTAAGTATTTTGGGCTCAAAACAAATAAATAGCTTATGGTGTAAACTTTATTTTATTTTTATTTTATTTTTGTGGTAATGACAAATCCAACATGGAGCAACTGCTTGCAGGCAGTGTTTTCAACCAAATTCATTCAGTATTATCATATTTCACCAAAAATAAAAAGCCAAACAGATAGTCATGATGTTTCCTCTACAATTTCAGATTACCTACAAGCAGCTAATTAATTAATACATTCTCCACCAAATTAATATTTCGCTATTATTCCTCCCCTTTTCACTGCATGGTGATACAAATTGCCTTTGCAGCATTGTCTTGTACACAGCAATAAACGATCTTTACCTCTTCACTCTACTTGTCGCCCTTGCCAAACATTCCGCCTAAACCGCCCATGTCTTTGGAACCCATCTGCTTCATCAAGCTCTGGAGGCCACCCATGCCGCCGATCTGCTTCAGCATTTGCGGGGGTAAGACCTTGCTCATGTGTTGTGCGTTCATATTTCGAGACAAAGCACTCATTTCGCCTTTCTTTGGGATCTTAAGACCCTTCATCTTACCCCAGATTTTGGCAAGGCGCTTGTATTCCTCCAGCATCTCCATGACATCTCTGACAGACCGGCCTGAGCCCCTCGCAACCCGCATTATGCGGGAATCGTTGAAAAGTTTCGGATTTGTGCTATCCAACTCTGAGTTGCACAGAAAAGGAAATGAGAATAGTGTTTAACCAGCATTATAGAATTAGTGATCAAATTTACCTGCATTTGTCATGGAATCCATCATCGTCATGTAACGCTTGATTTTTGCTTGACTTTCTTTCTCGTGCCCTTTCGGCATCAACTCTGCGCTAAACCCAGGTAACATAGAAAAGACCTAAATGTAACATAGTGCTAGTCAGACGATCAAGAAAAAGAAACCATATCGTACTGGAAGAAAAACTAGGAAGGAAGGATAGCAGCCATAAAGCATATCCATATAAATTTCATGATATTGCAGAAACTGGACTAGTACAATGTCATATTGAAATGAATAATACCGATGATACAGAAAAAATTTCTACCTGTCCAATAGGACCCATTTTGAGAATATTCTGAAACTGCTCATACATAAGACGGAGAGTGAAGTTTCCTTCAGAAAGCTTCTGCAAAAGCTCAGGTTGTTGATCTGTAGGCACAACTTCATGAATTTTGTCCATGAACCCAGACCAATCTCCCATACCTACAGTTGGAGAAGAGTTAAAATTATCAGTTACCGAGCAAGTATAGTGGCAAATATCAGTGACATAAATATTACTATACCTAAAAGACGACTAACAAATGGCTTGACGTCAAATACTTCAAATTCCTCCATGTGCTCTCCAGTTCCGATAAAGATGACAGGGCTTTTTGTGGCCGCAACTCTGCAAGGGGAGAAAAAATATCCATTTAAGATAAGTACCAAAGTGTTTAAGATTGCCCGCCAGAGGGTGTAATAATATTATACATAAATAAATGCAAGCATATAACACATTGTTCTGTACAAAAATATAAAAAACAAAGTTCATGGAGAAAACAATATAAGGCCCAAAGTTTGTGAAGTATAATACTTGAGTTAGATGAGTGTAACAAAGAGCTCTTACGCACTAAGTGCACCACCACCTTTTGCGTGACCATCCATTTTAGTGATGATCACAGCTCCAACTGCTACACTCTGTCTGAAGGCTTGTGCTTGATCAAATGCTGCTTGACCAATACTACTGTCCATGACAAATATGATGAGATCGGGTTTCTGAGATACAAGAAGAGATTAGCATATTTTTTGTTGTATGCAACAACATTCAGATGTATATATGAAATGGAAAGAACAATATATATATATGTACCGTTGCTTCTGACACTTGACGCATTTCTTCAAACAAAGCAGCCTCCTGTTTGTGTCGTCCGCTTGTGTCCACAATAATCAAATCTCGATTTTCTTTCTTAAATGTTTCAACTCCTTCAACAGCAATTTTTACAGGATCTGATTCCATGTAGCTGTATCAAGTGATCAATGAGATCTGTAAATATGCTGAGCAAAGACTTCAAGTGCATAGACAAGAGCAGCATGATACTCCATTCAGTTATAAAGCAAAATAGACAGAAAACAGAATATACATTAACTCACTGGACAGGCTGAATCACTATATTTGCTGTGTCACTATATTTAACTATCTCATGCTTCTAAGCTTCTAAAAGATCAGTAATACTAACAGATTCTTCAATAATTAGATCACCCATCAGCACCATTGTGCTAATGGGAATGCAATAGTTGAGGTGCTTAACAAAAACTCTAGTTGTTCCAGACAAATTCTGTTAACAATAAGATAACGAGCAGCTAAGAGGAGAATAAGAAAATAAAAAGAAAATAAAAAATCAACAATCTTCTGGAAACAATACCTTCCATAATAAGGGATTTTGGTTTTGGTTGCGTTTTGCTTTAACTGATCAAAAGCACCAGCTCTAAATGTATCAGCACAAACTAATGCAGGTTTCCATCCTTTCTTTTGATGAGAATATGCATATTTAGTACAAGTTGTTGTCTTTCCAGAACCTGATACAAACAACAATCTGTAAGTGACACAAGAAATTGTTTGAACATAGAACCAATTATAAGGGCAACGTTCATAAGCAAAACAATCTGACTGATGTAAGGCAGACATACTACAAATTAAATTATGTAGTTATGAGTATAGGTGTACTCCCATATAGAGTGTTTAGTCATAAATACAACTGTAATAGTTCTCTTTTGATAATTACAATGTAATGCTATCCTTCAAAACTGGGTATCACAGTCAGCTCTCTCCTAAAGTTAGAATTTTTTTTTTCAATTCCCTAAAGGTTTTACCTCCCTCCCCAGCCATCCCACCATAGAAGCAGAATATCTTTCCATACCATTTGAACGACCTTCCTCCCAATTCTGTCTATCAGAGTAATATAGGGAATTATCCAGTTGTTTATCCCAATATCTTTTTTTCCATACAATCCTTTAGATTTCTACTTCATCTTCAAAATTCTGTTTGAGGAGAATTTATTGCACCTATTGTACTGAAGATTAGATCAATTCCGTCAAAATCTCTTCTGAAGATTATTACCAACTTCGGTTTAGAGAGATACATATCAAAGCTTCACAATCACAGCATTAGTATTAAAACTATATTTCTATAAGGATAATGATGCATAACTAAGATCACACATAATAGTGATGTGAGCCTCATGCACCAATTTGCATACATAATTTTGTAACCATGGTTAATGATTGCCATGGTGAAATATTTAAAAAAAAAAAACTCAAGCAAGAAAGTACTATGATAAAGACACTTGAAATCCAATGCTTTTGCATATTATCCAAACTGTTGTTTATTGAATGTATTCTTGTTGATATATCACATTTTGTAATTGTGGTGACTCTGTCTTTTGTGTTTTTGTTGGTCCGATTCATTGCAACAGCAAAAACCTCATTAGTTTATGAAAAACACTCAAAGTATAATACATTTCTAGCATAGCTTCGATCAATATGATGATGCAGGTGTCTATTGAAATGCCAATTATTGTTATACCTTGGAGGCCAACGAACATTACCACACTAGTCTTTCCCTTCTTGGGAGTGAAAGAAGGTTTTCCAGGATCCAACATCTTGCATAGCTCATTGAACACAGCCTAACAAAATAACAAAAACCAACCATACAATTAGAACTGGTAGAATCATTAAAAATGAACTCAACTACCAACTTATAACAACAGACCTTCATGTGGCATAATGCAGAAAGATAACAAGTCAAAATGGCAAATCATTTGTTTGGATTAACTGCAGTGTTAAAAGTAATTTTCGGACAATGTACACAAAAACAAATTTGAAAAGAAAAAGAAGAGGAAATATAGAGGATTTTAAATAATGTGCATTTGAAATCCATCCCATTTTCCATGCAAAGCCACGCTTTAACATGGCCGGTCATGGAAAACACTGGGTAATCGTTGTAAGGCAAATCTATGACAACTTCATACCCACCAAATTACAGGGAATTCACAATATAGAGACAAAATACAATTATTTTATGTATTTTTATATCAATTTTGGTATGCAAAACTAGCATTATAGATAGATTTTTAAACAAGCATGCTTTTCAGCCACACTACAACAACAACAACCAAACCTTTATCCCATCAAGTGGGGGAAAACTGGGAATTGAATCCAACGTGAATCAAACACACAACCTTCTGATATGGAGTCAGAAATGGTCTATAATCACAAAAAAATGCAACAGAAAACTACAAGTCCTGCCGCGTCAATTGTCAAGGATCCACTATATGAATATTACATCTTTATTGAGCTTTAGGCATTGCTACTAAACCAATATAATTTCAATCTTCTAGTTAGTTTTTGGAGCTTTCCCTCTATCCCTTGCACCTCCCAAATCTGATTGATCAACTTATCTAAAGAATTTATGGGTTGTGTTCAAAGATGGACATATTCTTAACCGATTTATCTCTCTCATTTTTACTGTAATATTCACATGGATGTGCTCAAGAATACTAACACTTCTGTGTACATCATTTTGTAACTGACCCTACAAATCCATCTGAATATTTTACTTCTGCAGAACTAGTTTAATCGCAGAGGTTCACACAAACGTCACGGAATGATTTCAAATCCAGGAAACAAAGGACGCCAACACTGCAAAGGAATCAATTCAAACTAAAACACATAATTCAGTCATGATATGATCCCATAAATCCTAATTCAAACTTTGTTGTTAAGTATGTGTTATTTCCCCCTGGGAACTTTTAACCGTCAGATCTTGTGATAGGAAAAAAAAAAATCAAAACGGTATATTTATGTTAATCCTAGATCGAAAAATTCTAAATGACTTAGGGCGACAGATAGGCACCGACCTGTTGAATAATTCGACGCTTGTTGTGACCCGCAGCGAGCTCGTCGAGGTTGACGATCCGCTTGATGTTCGCCTGCATATCGCGGACCAGCTTGAACTGCACGTCGGACTGCAGCAGAGCGCGGGAGATCTCATTGAGGCACTCGCTGAGCACCTTCTCGTCGATGATGGTCGCGTTGCTCATCTGCTGCAACGCGCGGGCGATGCTCCCTCCGAGCTGTGCGAGCACCATCTTTGCGCCAAGATTCGCCGCCCGATCCCAATTCTTGGAATTAGGGTTACGTTTCCAGAACAAGAATGAACAGAGGAGAAGACGATTGCAAATGGGGACGAAGGAAGAGACGGATCGGAAAGGCCAAAAAAAAAAAAAAATAGGAGAATTTTGCATAATACCCCTCGATAAATACCATTTCTAACGTAAGCCATAATGGGCATCCGGGCCTCACCGCCCAAATCACTTCATATTGGGCCGATCCTGCTAACAATTTTCTTATCTGACCTTCGTAATACACAATACTTTCCCATTATACTCCTCCTTCTTTTATAATATTAAAATCATGCGATCCGTTATACCCAATTCCTTTCGTTCTCTCAAAACTTTTTCTTTTTCAAAATTTTACTTTATTTATTTAAAAATTCATTATTCTTAATTTAAATCATGGAAACTAATTAATTGATTTAAAAAATTTAAATTATTTTAAATTAAAATTAATATACTTCTAATATATTTTTTAATATATTTATGTTTTCAAATATAATATAAATTGAGAATAATAAATTTATAAATGGATAAAGCAAAAATTTAAAGAAAAATAAAATGGTTGAATCTTTCCATATTTGATAGGTGGCACTTTAGAATGCCATTCAACCTTTGTTCGTTGACCTACCAAGAATTTTTGCCCATCATTCCAATGCCAAATCGAAGTAGGAAGAACAGGCCATCCGCCATTAACAAACTCAATGCTTCTTTCCTTATAAATAAACCTTTTAATCTTCCCTACCAATCGAAGTGCATCGCCACCAGTTCGATCTCCCTATCGAATCGACCTCTCTTCGATGGCACGGACCGATTCGCTTCTTCTTCCGATGAGCGTCGTCGCGTTGGCGCTCGTCGGCATGCTCCAGTTGGCTGCGCCGCCTCCGTCGGCCAGCGCCCAAACGCTCGGGTGCTCGATGGCGCTGTCTGGCCTCTCGCCCTGCGTCAGCTACCTGGTCGGCAACTCCTCGTCCCCGACGTCGGCGTGCTGCTCGCCGCTGGCGGGGCTGATGCAGACGCAGGCGCAGTGCCTCTGCCTCATCCTCGGCGGCGGCATCTCCCAGCTCGGCTTCATCCTCAACCAGACGCGGGCATACACTCTCCCCGGCGCCTGCCGGATCAGCTTCTCCGCCGGCCGCCCCTGCCTCGGTCCGCATCGATCGCAACAACCTCTCCTAAGTTTTTGCTCAGTTGCTAACTACATACTTCTGGTGGTGCAGGATTCAATACGCCGGCGCCGGTAGAGGCACCAGCAGGAGCTCCGGCGGAGGCGCCTGCGCTCCCACCTGCTGCTCCTGCCGCCACGACGGTGGATTCGACTCCGACGTCGATACCAAACGCCGGAGCTCCATCTCAAGGTAAGCGATCGGATAACTAGCAGATCATCAAATTACGATGGAAAGTTAAGCGTTCGTCGTTTTGCTGCAGGGAATGGTTCGAAGACGACGGGACAGGCATCGGCGGCGAGGAGATCCTTCGGATTCACGCCTGCTCTGTTCTTCTCCATTGTCGCCGTGGCTTCGTATGCTTGGATTTGAATTATATTTAGATCATTAATCGGCGTTTCCCTGTGATTGTATTGGATTATTTGTGATTGATTTGCTAGAGATTGAATAATATTACATTTCATTTTTTTAGTTAACATTAGGGATTCTGTCGTATGAAAATTTTTCATCCAGATTAAGAGTTCATCCGTTAATAATAATATTAATGTTTTAATGATAGAAATGAAATTTATTTACATTATTTAAGATCGATATATATACATAGTTAAATTGACTGAGAGACAACAAAGTCAACCGTCCGAACGAAATTTAAAAACGGCCGAATCTCAATCGACCGCCGCCACAGCATCGGGACCAGATTTTGCACGGCCATTTTGCCTCGTCGCGTGTACACGTGGCGCGGAACAACTGGAGCCAGATCCCAGAGGCTGTCGGCGAAGTGGGAATAATTTTTCTTGTCAATATGGATCCAATACAAATATAACTTTCGTTAGTATCTTACAGCTCCACACCGCGCGCATCACTCTGCGTGGGCAATGATTGAAGTATAACTTTTACTGTCCAAATGGACAGAAAGTGTCGCGTTGATTGCAGAGGATCCCAACCTGTCCGTTCTCAAACCGCCCCCTTTTCCTTCGCCGTCTCGCCCTTCGCTTCATAATTAGGTTCTTCTTCTTCTTCCCCAAATCGATTGTGATTTCCTTCAAAAAGCAATTTTTCTAAAAGAATTTGCGTTCTGTTTCAAATTCGAGCTAAGGCAATTTTTTTGTGGAGGAATTAGTTATTTTGTTTCGGATCGAAGCTTACCCTGTTCACTCGCGGTAAATCTGAGTTTTCCAGGGCGGATTAGGGTTCCGCAGGAGGTATGAGGGTGCATCCGGTTCCTGCGAAGCGCAACATCACCTACGCCGCCGCCTCCGCCGCCATGCTCGGCCGGCAGAAGAAGCTCCGCCGCCTGCCGCACGTCTTCAGCAAGGTCCTGGAGCTGCCCTTTTCCGCGGAGGCGGACGTGGCGGTGGAGGAGGACGCGGACGGTTTCCGGTTCGCCGCGTCCACCGACGAGTTCTGGGGCGTGGTCCGAGCCCACGCCATCGAGATACACCCGGGGGTGATGAAGGTGGTCGTGCGGGACGGAGGAGGAGGCAGCGGCGGCGGTGGGTGCGAACTCGGCGAGGGGATCGACCTGAACCGGTGGAGATTCCGCCTGCCGCCATGCACCCGGCCGGCGCTTGCCACCGCTGCCTACGCCGACGGGGAGCTTGTGGTGATCGTGCCAAAGAGGCCCGAGTTCGAGTCGCCTCGTAATTGTACAGGTTCAAGTTTATCGATCCTGTAAAAGATTAATTGAAAATTAGAGTATAAATAAATACTTCAATAATATTATTATTAATAACATTATATTTTTTTTGAGTTAATATTGGAATAAGTGTATTATATAATCAAATTGGGCCGGCCCAATTAAAAGTCGAGAGAGATTAATTGATCTCTGGCCATCTGATCTCCATCTAGGGCTTCGGTTTGCGCTCCGTTTAATTTAACGAACCGCTTCCTTCCTCCCTTCCCAGCCATTTCCATTTCCATTTCCATTTCCATCGACCTCGATTCTTCCTCCCGGCGCGCGCGTGCGAGAGCTTCCGTAGCGCGAGGGGAGAAACCCTAGTCGCCGACGTCGCCATGGTTGGTAATTATGTTAGTTTTACCCTTCTTCATGTCTTCTTCAAGGACTTCCGACACATTCGCCGTGTGCTCAACACCAACGTCGACGGGAAGCAGAAGATCATGTTCGCGCTCACCTCCATCAAGAGTATCGGCCGCCGCTTCGCCAACATCGTTTGCAAGAAGAAGGCCGATGTCGACATGAATAAAAAGGTTCTTCTTTGGCGTTTTTTTTTTTTTTTGTTGTTGTGCGATTTCCTTCTGATGCGATGCTCGGCGCTGGATTCTGATTGCGGCGTTTTGTTGCTTGTTCTTAGACACGTCTGGTGTAGCAGTTGGTGCAGCAGTTTGCTCATCATTAAATGATAGCACACCGATGACTTTGGTCTCCACAACAGTGCGTGAAGTTTTGTCATTGATTGAGTTCGATAGTATATGGAAACATTTTTGGGCGAAAAATGTTTACTCACTGTTTAGTGTGCAACTGGTTCTTCATTCATAGCACCGTTGGAGCAGAGCAAGGAACAATATTGTATGTAGTTCAATTTGGTTTGATCTATTAACACTGATGTTGGCTTCGTGATACTCTTTGTGGAGCTCGAGGAGTGGTCAATCTACTCTAATGGTTAACTAAATATTTAAAATTTAAATCTCAATTACGATATACTAAGATATTTTTCACCGGACACTGGCTATTAATTTACGCAGTGGACGGAATATAAAATCAGACCATCTATTCCAATTAGTCAAGTTATAAGATCTAATATCTAGTATAAAAAAAATGATCAATTCACAACAGTTGAAGATCCCAAATTGGTTTCTGAACAGGAAGAAGGTCTATAAGCATGGTCGATAGTCCCAGGTTGTTTCAACTCTGGACATGAAGCTTAGGGATGACTTGGAGCTGCAGAAGAATAAAAGGTCAGCTATTACTGGATTCATCTTATTTCTGTTTGCATCTGCTGTGCTTGGATTGGCAGAATTTAGTGCACAGGAACCATTGAGGCCTTCGTCGCTTCTACTGTGGCCTTCGAGCTTGCAGTCAGCACACGAAGACTACCGGCCCAAGGGGGAAGACAGTTGGTGTCTCGAAGAAGCGATGAGCTTCAAGTCCTGCTTTTTAGCTCAATGTGTTTGCTTGGCTTAGAAGATCATTGGAACTACTTCGGAACAACCATTGAGTTCGAGTGTAACTTGATCCTTTTATTAACAGTAGTAATTTTGATGTCGATGCCGACACAAAGGAGCCAGAGTCCACAGTCCACAACAAGGAACGCATCCACACATGATATATCGAATACGAAATCATGTGCTGATCGGTATGACAGGAAGGGAGTTTTTTGGTTTTCTCAGAGCTTCCTATATGGATCGAGCAAGTAATTTTCGATCGTTGAGAGAATTACTGACAAAATTGAGAACCACAATCAAAGCTCGAGGGATAAGCAACCACACGAGGATTTTCAGACTTTTCTTAACTTCATTGCCCCTCCATGTCCACTATATTTCAACAGAAGTAATTTGCAGAGAAGGCTCAAAATCCACCCGGCACATTATATCGACTGACAAACGAGGGGTTTAAAAGGATGATCACAACTCAATAGGATAAGCAGCCACTTTGTGATCATTCTCATCAAAAGGGAAGGTTTTGGATCTTTTCCATATCCGCCAAGAGTTGGGCATGATTAGTTCCTAACTTCATCCATATTGACAAGGGGAAATCTCAAAGGGGTAGGCAAACCACACTAACCTCATCTGACAAAAACTTCCCACATCAATTAACTTTTTCAAAACTACCACAACAAAACCAAAGATTAGCAAATTCATATATACAATTATAAATTCAGAAATCTGATCTGAGCTGTAGCCAAATCAACCGACTTGGCGAGTCACACCATGAAGGTCCTTTTAAGTGTAGTCCATGAGACATTCAATACATCTTTAAGTATGTAATGTTACACAACTCTCCAAAGCTAAGAACCAAATATATTCTGTTTGGTTTCATTCTCATCAGAAGCACAAACAAGAAGAGCCTGGTTTTTTATCGCTTTAAAAATTGCTTATATGACAACAAAGCGAGTATAGGGGACCTGAGTGATCCTCAATCGCGGGCCCAGATTGGGGGAGTGCAAAATATTTTACTGGTCAAATAAAGAGATAGTATGCCAGCTGAACAATTAAAATTCCAACTCATTTCAAGGAGCATATGCAGACAGACTTACTTTGCCATCTTGCCATGTGCTTCCGCGAAGCAATGAGTTTAGAAACGTGGAGTCGTACAACTTCCCCAATCCAGGCGGCCCATCGATCATCAGGAGACTGTCCGGCCATAGCAAATGGAAGCAATATAGAGGTTCTTCGCCCATTTTTCCTGCAAAAGGACTTAGCTCAGTTTGAAAGTTGTCTCTGTATGACCCATAAGTATCAACTTAATTGTATATGTTCTACCGCTTACCATACCATCACCCCACTAGAATACTGAATTTAACTAAAGTTAAGTCATTTGTTTTTATGACTATTATTGTGTGGGAGAACAGTGATTAACAACAAAATACCCTTATACATCATGGAAAATCATACAATGGCTCAGAAGGGATCAACAAAGAATGGAGTGGCACAAGATGACAGGAGTTTGACTTGAATGTTTGAGGTGATGGCGTTAAGAGCATGGAATTTACATAAGAAAACTGCAAACTATTTAGTCAGACTTGCAAATTACTCGGGGATAATGGGAGATGTAAAGCAAACTGGCTGACTACTAAGTACATATCTTTATAGACTTAACATGTATTGGACCATCTCTAAGCTAAATAATTAAAGTACGAGCAAAATCTACAATGCTAGGTAGCGACATATTTCAGAATAGAATGGTTCACCTTTACATGGTTGCTTGGAAATGCAGAAGTTCGAAGAGTTTCCTGTGTCTCATCTGGCATTTTTCTTTTTGGTATGCTCAAGATAAAAGCAGCTTGATCGGGAGTAGCTGCAGCAGAAGTTATCCGGTAGCCACTCTCCCATCGTCTGTGGATTCCTTCACTTGGATAAAGAAAATCTAACTCTACAACCTGCAAATAATCCAAGTAACTTAGGGAGCAAACAATACATGAGCTGCAGAGACATACATGCTTCACAATTTACCTTTTAGACAAACCAAGTAAAATATAGGAATCAAGATTCAAATATAACCAAATCATATGATGAAGAAAATGGCAAAAGTATCATACTTGGTTAGAGTAGCCAGCGTTTCTGGACATGACTACCCCCCAGCGATTGCCTGCTGTAGTCATGGATGTAACATGAAACCCTTCCTTCCATTTCTTACTGATCCACTTGAAAGGGAAAGATTCACTAACTTTATAGGATTGTTGTGTATACTGTGTAGCTGCATAAATTAAATAAGAGATTGTGTTAAAACTATTTTTCAAATAAGTTGTTCTTAAATAAAATACAAACATCAGGTGGACATGGAAATAAACTTTGCAATTGTGTAGTGGATTATAAGGTGGAATTCACTGCTAAAGAGATTGAAAAACAATCGTTTGTCCCCAAGTGAGCACCTAAAGGACCAAGGCTCGGGATTCAACCATATGCTCAAAAATTGTAGTATAGGAAAAAAAGCCTTCAAAATTAGCCAGTTGCTTATATATGACAGCCCACAAAAATAGTTTCACTATAAGGGAGTTTATGTTTGGTGACTACCACGTGATAGATTCTATGGTCTGATAAAAGTTTTTTATTGTATACAATTTCCTGAGTAATACTTATACACCTAAACCTGCTTAGCAAGGGAAAAAGTCAGAAAGTAATAATGTAGTCTTTCTAGTTCATCTAAAACAATGTTTATTGTGATCAACCAATGGTTGATTTGCAAAGTTTAAACAAATAATACCATCAAACAAACAATTTATGTGAATGGAGAGGAGTTTGGATCTAGAAGCTGTCTAATACTGTTCAGCACAAACCTTTAGACATTACAACTAATGAACTCCCATTTGTTGAACCAGCTATTGCAGTTATATAGTAGTTCTTCTCCCATTGCTCCATAATCCAATCCTGTAACAAAACCAAACCAAATAGAACTATCAACAAACAGGCAGAAAATAACTTATAAGCATTTCATACAGAAATACCTTATGCAAGAAGACTGGTGATAGCTCGTAGATCTGTGAGCAGTAACCTGTCCCTGCATCCATAATAAGCGCCCAGAGATTTGTAGAAGATGCCACACAACTGATATATAAACCATCTTCCATTCCCTTCTCTATGTGTTGTTGAAGTCTTGCATCTGATACGTTATAGTGGTATCTGAAAAGGTTCAACACGAAGTTCTGATTCAAATTTTAAACTATATGATATTTGTTTGGCGCAATAAGATGGAGAATAAAGAAAGGAACTCTTGTTTCATCTAGTGCATAGTTTTTGCTAGCTACAAGGTGTTGAGCAAGTTGATGCAATGCAGAAACTAGGTTGCCAGTAATTTATTCAGCCAAGTCAATTTGCAGGTTTAAAGGTGTAAATTAATCCAGCTTTCAGCAACCAACAATGAAAATCAGCAGCAGTTCAGCACCTCTGGTAGGGATGTAAGGCTCATACCTAAACCTTCTTTGACATGGTTGAATAAGTGCACTTCTAAGCATATTTATTTATGCCATAAATTAGAGAACTTTTTGAAGAATAGTTGATGATTGGCAAATACATAATACAATGTTAACTGAATTGTTCAAGGCCACCGTTCTTAATAATGGTTAAGACATCAACTTATTGGCTTTGGATCAATAAGTTTTGCATAATTTTGACTTACCTTAAGCTCAAAAATTAATGAAATCACTTAAAAATATCTGCCTGAAACCAGAAAATCAGTTGCTTGTTCTGTCCAGTAAGAGTGTACATTTGTAATAATTTAACAGTCGAAAACAAATATTCTTGTCAAGAAAGAAAACTGTGGCGAAAGAGGGATATATTAACTCTCTTTTTTTCTAAAACAAGAAAACTAAATCTATGGGAAAGAATATCTTACGAATTAGAATGTTCTATTTGAAGGAACATTTTATCCACAATGATCAGGATAAAAGAAACAGTTTGAAAAGAAAAAATGGATCAATATTTTTGTTTGTTTGTTGTATACCTCTGTTTCATTGGTCTTCTAGCATTGTAAACTGATACCCATTGAGTGGCTGGGCTTCCCAATCGTACTTTCTTCTTAGGCTGTTCATCCTCTTCAAGGTTTACAAGCAATCTACCTCGCTTCTGGCCCACCTAATTACATGAATAATGAAACTTAACAACTAAACCATGGAATTGTAAAAAATGCATAGAATAAATCCTCATGTAATGCTGATGAGCAAAACTACACAGTGCATAATTCTAGCAACCTTCAGAGCTCCATCAATCTTGATTGGTCTAAGAGAAGTGCATGGTTCAATCAAACTGTCAAAAAGGGATATAAGCTTTGAATAGTTTGGCTCTTCATCAAATTTCATATTTGTCACAATCTCAAGAAATTGTTTGAATGGAGGTGGACAGAAACAGCATAATAACTCTGGAGGAGTAGCCATTTTCTTCTTACACACTAGAAAACTCTTGTTATCTCCCTGCATAAAAATACAAGTTCTAACATAAACTAGGAACTGTAATAGGCTGAGCTAGAAGTTAAAATAAACACAACACATAAAACCACATTCCACAGGTAGATAGAATTGGTACCTGATAACCTTGCCAAGGTAACCTTCCTCTCATGATAAATACTAGCGTATATGCCAACGATTCCAGGTCATCCCTCCTACTACCTGTACGACCTAAATGAGCATGTACACTTGCATACCTAATTGTTCCCCTGCAAAAAAAAAAAAAAAACTATTTAGCACAATGGTTAAATTGCATTAAAAAAAAACACAAGTGTTTTCCACCTAAAAATATCAGGTCGTTGATCGTATTCAACATGCTGGCTAGATGATGCTTCTTTCCATCTTGATGCTGCACCAAATGAACATTAATGAGAAAACTAAGCCGGAATATAGAGAAGATGCTTTGTTAGACAGAAAAGGCATCCAAGATGCTTGGCCAAAACAATTTGAATACGCACCTAAACCAAGATCAATGAGGAAAAGTTTCTTCTCATCAGCAGTTCCTGGTTGTCCTAGCAAAAAGTTCTCTGGCTTAATATCTCCGTGAACAAAGCTGACCAGAAATTACGGAAACTTTAGAAAACAGAATAAGAAAGATAATGGAAAATCAAACAAAAATCTTAAGATGACACTTAAGATATCTACAATTACCCCTTCAAGTGAAGCTTCTCTAGAATTGCTATAGCCTCCACAGCAATGCAGGCAGCCATACTTGGAGACATCCTGTAAGAAACACTAGTGAGTGTACAGCATTAATGCATCATTAGTACATTACAGATTATTATTAGAAGAACAGAATCCTTACGATTGGCCTACTGAGTTCCAAACATCCCAAAGACTAGGACCAAGCATATCCATAACCTGAAATTTTAAAGCTTAATTAAACAAATTTAACAAACATAACCACAAGAGTTTAGTAGTGTGTTAAAAAACTGCTCACCAAAATGTAATAATCCCCCTGAAGGCCCTTATAGTGGACCCATGGAATTCCATAACAACCATTGAGAGAGCTTGTGGACAACATCAATCAATTTAATAAATGATTGGCATAATTTTGAATTAACAAATATATGCACGTAATATGAAAATAAGTTGCTTACTTGTAAACCTGCCACTCATATGGTGGGCCAAAATTGCATCCCTTGCTACTTCGATGCTCAAGTTTAAGGGCCACCTAAAAAAACAGTTATTAACATTCATTGGGTGGCAAATACTTTTATTTAAGGGAAATTCTGAGTTCAACCTCATAAGCATCTGGACCTGATCCCACTGTTCCACCAGATACTCTTCGACCAACATAGACCTGACCAAAACCACCTTTGCCCAATTTTTTCTCTACCTTATACACAGGTGAATTACCCACTTGAACCTGCAAAAGATTTATGTAAAATCAGCCCTCAATTTAACATTCCATGCAGAATGCTGAACAGCAGATATGTCGTGAAGTAAGAATCATATATTTATAGATAGCACGACAACAGAACATCTAATATGTCTAGACTACTTTCGGCTATTTGGATCCTATCCCACAATTGAACAACTTATATGAAAAATATATAAAATAGTATTGGGGTATTGATTCCCATTTAAACAAAAAAAAATAGCACAATATTTTTACATTTTTAGCCCAATACTACAACTAATGAAATTCTCAATAAGAATTTATCATAATATGCAAATAAAAAATATTAAAATCTATGATTGAATATTGTGGCTTGATGATGCTACTAATCTGAATATTCTGGATAAAAAATTTGGCCTTGTTTGTTTTAGAATTTTTTTTCTCAAAACTGCTCTTATTTCTTAGAAGAAGAAAAAATAAAAGTTGAAAATTAATTTTTAAAAAAAATTATCTTGTTTTCTGAAAATTGAAAATAGAAAATTTTCAGTTGCCAAGTCATAACCATTTTTGGCCGGCAAAGAGGAACTTATGCTAACATTTTTGCTGCAAGTTATTCCAAATCCATTTAAATCTTACTTAGGCCCCTTAATCCTTCACCAGTTAGACTGTAATTAACTTAATATGCCAAGATGAGAAAGTTATAGATCATCTTTGAACATCTTGATACAACTTAACCTCATTTTATCATCAATGAAGATACACCCAACCGTTTAGGAGATGTGAATAGAAACATTATTTTACCTTTACAAGGAACACTTGCATCACAATATTATCATCTATTCTGTATTACTTAGTAATCTACCAAAATCAACATCGTTTGTTGCCATAATATTATGGTTTTTCTCTCTTTCAAGCTTGGAGCATGAATTGATGGCACAATACTCTAGAGGTTCCTCTCTACTTTAACCACCTGACACTTATGCCACTAATGACATTTCCATCAATCCCTTCTTATTGAAAGAAAAACAAGCCACCTGTGCCATAACAAAATCATGCTTATGTGGGTTGTATATGTGCACTGTACAGTGCAATACCAAATATTTAAGGTCACACAATGCTGTGTAAGATATGCATGCATATGTAATAAATGTATGGCGATCCCTAGATGCAATCAAACCTCGACCATGTGCCAAACACACTCACATGATTGCACGGGCAGCATTTGCAACATCGAATTTCCAGTCAGATGGAGTACTGAGTGAGTTAACATAATTTCCATTGACCAGGAAATTATTTTTCAATGTGGTTACCCATCTTGGCAGCCAGAATTATCTTAATGGCTCAAGAAAATATGAAGCACAATAAGAAAATGTGCCAAACTACTAATCAGCTCAGCAGATATATATGAACAACTTTACTTTCAATATCAGACATGATAAATAGCCATACCCTCTCAGGTACAGGAGCTGTGGCAGATTCATCTTCAACTCCTATGACCTTTTCAGCACTTCCACCATTCATTGCTATATTTTTACCAGCAACTTGATGTGCTGCTTGGTTTAAAACCAAGTTTTGGGCACCCTCAACTATGGCTCCTTCCACCGCTTGAGGGAGTATCTCACAAGGCTGATCAGGGTCTAAGTCAATAAGTGGGGCGCCTCTTCCTCGAGCACCAACAACTGGCCTAGCTGGTGTTGCTGAAGTCCTTTTAGCTATTGCGGCAGCATTTCCACCTCGTCCTCTTCCAGCACCACCCCGCCTTCTGTTTTGAGCAGGCAATATTGGATTTTCTGCTTGTCCTAAAGATCTCGAGGGGGCTGGAACGTTGTCAGGATTCTTTGATCTTAGATGACCTTGCCGTGCTCCACTTCGCAGCTCTGGCATTCTCTCCCCATGCAAGTCAGACCCACATTGTTATGCAATGGAAATACCTCTTCAGTCTGTACATAAAAAGGGCAATGCCATGAAGACAAGATGAACAAAATCCCATTTCTCGACAGCTCAGACAGCATGGCAGGTCCAGCAAAGAGTAACAAGCAAACACACGAAAAACACATAAGTTTGTTTTTCTCTTACCTACAGTACAACGAACATATGAAAAATCTTGTCGATAATCAGATCAATGAAAAATCTGCGGAATCAAACTGAAGCTTTCCACATCAACGACAAAAACATCCACATTCCAATACATCACTCTTTTGGAAGGAATCAAATGCAATGAAAAAGCATCGGAATCTACGACGACTGTTATGCGGATTTGCAGAAAAAAATTCTACCTTTCCTCTAAACATCATCAGCCCTAATCAATACAATAATTTCTATCAAAAACAATCAGACCAATCTTCCTTTCACAATACCTTCATCGTTTTTTCACGCCAGAAATCAACAAACAACAAACCCGAAGGTGAAAAAACGAATCCCTCTCCATCTAATCTTGAATCGGTCATCATTCAGTAGAAACCAAAACGAGATGAAAACGAAACCTTTCCGAATCAAGCCGATCCCCCACGACGCCCGACGGATCATCCGTCCCAAGAACACGCTCAAAAACCATCATCGGACGACCAAATGCCCCGATACAACACCAATTGTTTTTTCCCCCAAAAAACGCAAAGATCGCCCAAAAATGCGGCGACAAGCGCACGATCGGGTACCGGAATCCGAAAGATCGACTCACTTACGATCGAAAACGCCCTTCTTGGATGCCCGATCGTGCAGAGACCCTCCAGGGGAGGACAAGCGGCGGGCGGCGGCAAAACGCGAGCTCGCTCAGCTGGGCGTACGCGAGGCGACCGATTGGGATCGTTAGGGTTACCTCGGGAAGCGGAGATGGCGCAGGCGGAGGGAGGAAGAGCAGTGTGCGCTCAGAGTCTTCCTCTCTCTCCCTATCTCTTCCCCTTTTTATTTGCGATGTCCAAAATGTGTTAACTACGCACTACATGCATGGTTGAGAGAGGAGGAGGTGGATGGGTTATAATACAATCCTTCCCCTGCCCTCCTTCATTATACTAATCTCAATTTTATTCTTCATTAAAATCCTAATTAGCAATTTAATTTAATTTTTTTTCCCCTTTTAACTTCTTAATTACAATTGTATGATTGGGTCCTAATTAATAGACTGGCCTAACCTAACCTAATTTCGCTTCTTTCTTAAATCATATAATCCACCTCTTCTCTATAATACATCAAAAATTTACTTCAATTTATAATCGACAATCGCCGGTCATAATTCATTAATAGATTGTTAAATTTTCTATGCTCCTATTATATATGACAGGACCATTACCTATAGTCTTCACGGGATAGACTGATGGCTAGTACATGAGGTGTTGCTACAATGAGGTCTGAGATTCAAATCTTGATTAGTAGATAGGTTTCTGTCCTCTCTCATGCACTGGTCACTGCTCGGGCTAGCTAGACTAGTCCCCGTGATTTACCTCCTCCGTGCTGGTCCTGAGATGGATTGACGAAGGCGAGCGTTTCGCCTTTTAGGACCATTACATATAACTCTTAAAAAAATTCAAAATTATGTCGGATTTATAAATATATAGTTTTCTATCTAAGTTATGAAATAGCTATATAAGAGCATAATTACATTCAAAATGATATAAGTAGTATAATAAATTTAATTTTAAGTGTTTTTTAAGATGTCTAAAATCATTAGTAAATTTTAATCAAAACTCTTTGATAATTTTAAAAACTTCAAAAATTATTTTAAATTAAGATCATTATATGTCTATGAGCTTTCTATTTGTAAAATCATGTCTTCTTCCGCTAAATTATTTCAAAGTTGTGAAGATTTTTAAAATTTATATAGATCTAGTATGTGGAGTCTAATAGTCAATGTCGATCCTAATAATTTCTGGCCCTGAGTCTAATTTTAAAAAAGATCTCTAAATCATAATGTGCATTCATATTATTTTAGTTCCATAGCAAATTTTTAAAATTACATATACTTTTGCTTATGTTACAATTTTGTGAGATATTTATTTAAATATTTAGTAAGCATATGAATCCATATCTCGTCTTAATAAAAATTTCTCATGTAATTCTTAGTATTATCATAAAGTTGTGAAAATAACAAAGACTCAAATAGAAAACTCACTCTATTTTTTTTAGTTGGGTTATGGTCTACAAAATTAATGGAATCAAAAATATTTTTCCCCTTCGATTCAAGATCTCAAAGAACATATACAAATCTGGTTTCATCTATTAAGCAAGTTGAGCAATCTACTCATACTTTTGAAAGAAATTATTCTAAACTAATAATCATAAAAAAAAATAAGAGGTTGAAGAAATCAAACCTTCCGACTACTGAAAAATGATTCTACCAATAAATCTTTCATCGTTTTTTTAAGAATTGAAAAAGGGAAAGAAGAGAAAAATGATTCTTCAATCGATTTATGAGAATAATTAGAGTGCGAGGGATTGAATTAGGTCAATTTATACTATTATATAATAGATCATTTTTTTAAAAATATGGGCCTGAATTGGATAACTCTTTTGTCTCCTAATAAGCATAGTCTTGCTAATAACATAGTTACATTTAGGAGGTTTCCAGAAATATAATGATCTTAATTTAAAATAATTTTAAGATTTTTAAGGTCATTAACGATGTTAAAATTTATTGATGAACTTAAAAAATATATAAATACTTCAAATCGAATTTATTACACTCATCATATCATACTAGTGTAATTATGCCCTTAGATATGAATTTCATAAATTAAATAGAGGGTTATATTATGAGTTTTTAAAATTGATAAGATGTTTTAAACTTTGTGTTATGATCATATCATATAATAGGAACATAAAAATTTATCGATCGATTGATTCATGAATTATGACAGTTGATCATAAATATAACATAGTAAATTTAGAAATTAACTAGTGTACTGACTGTTAGTAATTGACTGATGAAAGGCATAATAGAAAATAATCACGTGTTTCGATAAATATGGTTCAATAAATTATCAAAATCATTCACAATCAATAGGGGCAAATTAAGACTCCAGCAAATCAATTCTATCTAAGAATTTTAATTAAAATTTGATTAGGTCGCACACAAAATCTATATTTTTTTATAAAGTGAATCATTTTGCTCAAAATGTGATCCAATTATTGAATTTCTATTTTAGTGTGGTTGATAAGATAAAGAAACACGTCTTCATCCTTTGATTAAACAATAGCGTGCCCACTTAATACAATGTTGGGATCGGCTGCAGGGCTATTGATGTGGTAGTTTTATATTTTTTTATAAATAATTAAGACGTCCTTAGGGCTAGAGTCAAGAGCAAGTATTAAATTATCATTTAAATATTTATAATTCGATTATTAATTATAATATATTTATAGATTTTTTTTTTAAATAGAATGTGTAATCATGAGACACTGTACTTTTCAATTTATCTTTGTTATCGATAAAAAAATTTCGTAAAACTAAATCGATCGTTCTAGATTCAATATTATCTAGTTCATTATTATAGATAATTAAGATAATCTCATCAAAATTATTTGTAAATTTGACAAGTCTTCCACTAGAATTCTAATCAAATTGGTAAAAAAAAGACTTTTCTAATTATTGAACTATAATCTGGCACAATTTTAACTATTTCCCAAGTCTAATAATCTATCAGTGATTGGCATTTAGAATTATATGAATGAACAAACAAAATTACGGATTTATCTAATTTAAATTTATAAACAATATAATATATATATAATTACAATACTGTTTTATATCTATTATTTTTTCCTATCTTATAGATTTTAGAGTTTCAAATTTAGTTTAACACGCATAATATATATGTGATGTATTCAATAAGTGACTATATTTTCATAAGTGATATGTCAATAATTAAGCACTTGTTAATTTTTTTGGAGTTTGACTAAAGCTAGTAATTTTAAGCTAAAATTGACTAAAATTTTTAAAAATTTAATTTTTGTCACGGATCTAGTCCAACACGCAGATCATGCTCAACCGAACTTAGGTCTAACCACCCAACTCCTAGTTAACGCCCTATTGATTTTATCCAAGTTATAGGTTTTTTTTTTACTCCTTCACACTTTCATATCTAATTCATAAATGAATCAATCATTCATCAACAAATTTAGTATTCGGTTGATAAAAATTTATTTATGTTTATTCAATATATATAAAATATAAATGAACAAATTTAAATAGCTCGTTAAACTAAATAAATAAACTTGAATATATATATTTTCACCTTATTAATGTTTATGCATAAGAATTGTAAATTGTTCATGAATAATATTCCTAAATAAAATTTATGGACAATGTTCAAGAATAATATTCACGAACAAAATTTATAAACTATATTCATTTAAACAAATTTTTAAAATAAAGCTTATATTATCATTTTTAATCAACAATCGTAAAACTGTAAAATTTTTGAATAATTAAATAAAAGTTTAATAAACCAAGTTCAAGCTCGTAAAAAAAATTAAAATAAGTTTGAACAATCATTTTAATAATTTAATTTATTTAAAATTCAACTTAACTTAATTTAATTATCTTATAAAACAAATTTGAACATCACACTACTTGGATCGACTTAGCTCATTTACAGCACTACATATCTATATTATTTTTTCCCGCAAATATTAAGTATCAACAAGCAATTATTACTTAAAAAAACATTAAAAAAGAAAAGGGGAAAACATGAAAAAAAACAGATTTTTTTTAAAGGAAAAAAAAGGAGCAAGTATGCATGACTTTGCTGCTCTAAACTGTCATTGGCCATCAATCACTACAAAAATACCAAGATTTAGCGACGGAATTGGCGACGGAATTATTTTGCCGTCGCTAATTAGCGACGGAGTTAGCGACGGAAAAATAATTCCGTCGCTAGTTCTGTCGCTATTTCCCCGACGCAGAATAGAAACCCTAATTCTCGTCGTCATTAGCGACGGAAACTAATATCCGTCGCTAA
>JBBUKS010042208.1:0-10531 GCA_038050645.1 Hedychium gardnerianum | reverse complement strand
AGCAACAATAAAACAAGATAAAATTTATTTAAATATAGATGATGATATAGTAGGGGATAGAGCCCAATGACATAAAATGATCCATATAACCGACCCCACATAGTGGGATAAGGCTTGGTTGTTGTTGTATGCAGTTGTTATAAAATGGAAACTGAGTATGCATATTACCTTTCAAGTTTTAAGTGCAATTTGGAGCATAATATACTGGGTAAGGATCATTAGTGGTTTGGAAGCAAATGTGATTGTGGATGACACTTAGAGTATGTGGTTAATTAGTATTGGGACATTGGTTCCTCTCTTTTGGCTAGGCCTAATCATCATGCTTAGATAATTTGTCAATATGTTTTAAGTTAGGAGCTTGCATTTGATAATTTGTATAGTGTGTGTAGCATTGATCATGAGATTTGAAGATTGATCTAAACAAGCTTAAATGATGGACTTTATGGATATAGTGTGGAGCCATATGGGGATTCAACCTCATGGATGTTCATTAAGCTTGGATACAGACCCAAGGACTCATGTGTTGATTGAAGCAATCTTGAGTTTGTTATGGGTAGAATGAATATAACAATAAGACTTGCTTTTAGATAGGAATTATTAACTAAGGAATTTCATCCTAGGAGTTCTAGAGCTTAAGGATGTTTGAAAGTTTGTCTCACGGTTTGGGATCCACCCTTTTAGATGGTCCACCGAACTAAAGACAAACCTAGATCTACCTTTGAAGGTGGTTTAACTAAAAACTCATGTTTGGTTAACTAAAAGGAGTTGACCAATAATTTATGTTGGTAGACCTAAATCATGGTATTTCAAACATTGAGGTTCCAACAGTCAAAGATTACTTTTTGTTTGACCCAATAAAAGTTTTGGTCAACCAAAGCGTATAAATATGATCATTGGAACTTTGTTTAAAAGCTTTTTGGTGGGTCTTTTAGCACATGAATTCACAAGAAAACCCTCTAAAACATCTTCAATCTTGCTTAAGTGCTAAAAGGAGCACCAAGGAGTTTGATAATTAAAAAAGTCAAAGTCTCATCCTTATTTTTGGAAGTTCTCTTGGTAGCTCTTTGCTCACCTAGGTTTAGGTCTTCCTCTATAAGGTGAGGAAGATACACTTACTTGTGTACTTATTGTATAACCTCTTGAAGGTGTGACTGCTTTTAGTGGATTTAGAAGTATCAGTTTGCATTTTAGCATTTGCTAGGTTGCTAGCAACTGCAGGAGCTAGTCCAGTATGAGCTAGGAGGGTCTTTGGAAGTGCACAAGAACTCGTTAGTTTGCTTGTGCAGAGGGCATCTAGCCCAAGGGCTTGTTTGATCTAGGATGGGTTCTAGATTAAAGATTGACTCAACTAGGGAGAGTTTAATTGATGACGCTTTCAGTGAGTGCTTCGTCACTCATTATTGCCAGGACTTCTAGTAACATTTACTATTCATTGCAGAGCTTATTTATTGCCTCATTTAAAGAAGTGGATTTGAGGATGATATGATGCATTATACGCATTGTAGGCCACTGATATAGGAGCAAAGTCACCTACATTGTGCTGATATAGGCCGCTGATATAGGCCGCTGATATATTTTTTATTTCTATCATCACTTTGATTGATCACACATTCGTGTACATTTGTATTTAACAAGTTTTTTGTGCTTCATTGTGCAAGAATTAAAAAAATGAACACCCCCCTCCGTTTGTTCCTAACAAGCAATTTGATCATCATGGAAAATACTTCCAGTTGGTGGTTATTAAGTAAAGTTGGTCAATGTGATAGTTATGCGAGTCGACAAAACATAATGCCATCCTGTAATATGTAGGATCCTATTCCGTCTTCCTGCATCCTTTGATTCATCTTTTTGATCTACTAAATAACATTTTAAATCCTTGTTATGATCTATGCTTTGTTTTATTTCCAGACTAGCAATGCCCACAGTTGGACATGCTTGGACCTTTACCTCTTCGCAACTCCATACCGCGTGACCTGGGATTACTACCTTTTGTCGCGGGAACATACTTTGGATTTTCATGAGTGGGCTGGAGAAGCTGAATATGAATATGTAAGTCTTCTTGGTCTTTATGCATGAACATACTGACAATGTTTCGTAATCACACTAAATTGTTTCTTTTTTAATTTTGCAAATGTAGGTGAAACATAATGGAGTTTCAATTTTCCTAATGCAATCTGGGATGATTGGAACTCTTTGGGCTCTATATGACATTTTCCCACTGTTTACAAACACTGGATGGGGTGAAAATACAAATCTTGCTTTTCTCAGAAAACATATGGGAGCTACATTTGAGGAACGTCCACAACCATGGATTTCAAGTATCAATACTGATGATATACACTCGGGAGATTTCTTGGCCATTTCAAAAATTCGTGGACTTTGGGGTGGCTTTGAAACTCTAGAAAAGTGGGTCACTGGATCCTTTGCTGGTCACTCTGCAGTTTTCTTGAGGGACTCTGAAGGAAAGCTTTGGGTTGCAGAATCTGGCCACGACAACGAGAAGGTTATATCTGATGGGTACCTTATACTTCTCTTTGGATTGCAAAATCTTTAATTGCATCATTTGTACATGCTTTGTCTGCATGAATATTCCATATTGGTTAACTATTTTATGGTAAAGATGATTAAATATTGGAAAAATTAAATTGCGATTTCATTTCCTATAACAGATTTTGTTTGTATAATTGATCATGCTTATATTTGAAGATATTCTCGTACATATGGTTTTCAAACATTTCATGTTCTAAGAAATTGCAGAAAACCTAATATAATACTTATTATATTGATTATGAAAATTTTGAAATCTAATACACAAAAATTGAAATTTTCAATCCTATCCCAATTGGATTTGTATAGAAAAGGGTGGCATAGTTGCTGCATTACATATTCCATTAGTAATTGAAGATTGTTTAGTCCACCATATTCATGCATTTTTTATCCACATAACAGCACTGATACTATTCCTATCAATATATTTGTTGCGTCATTCATGTTAATTCATATTCCCAGATGTTACATTTCCTGGACTGTCATTCCTCATTGTAAATAATGCGTCATTCTGCTTGCATTATTTACATGCTGGAAGAAGTGTTTTTTTTACCGGTAATATTTCAGTGACCTTAGATTACAGTATTGCACATGCATATTCAAGCACAGAGCAGTAGTTCTTGTGCTATACCTGTTAATCACAGAGTTCACTTCTTATAGGGAGACGATGTGATTGCTATTCTAACATGGGATGAATGGTGGGAATTTGAGCTCACTAAAGATGATACAGATCCTCATATTGCAGTGCTTCCTCTCCATCCAGATATGCGAGCCAAATTCAACAATACTGCTGCGTGGGAGTATGCAAAAAGCATGGTGGATAAGCCGTATGGTTACCATAATTTGATCTTCAGTTGGATAGACACTGTTAGTGGGAATTATCCACCACCATTAGATGCACATCTGGTATCTTCCTGCTAATTTCATCTTTTGAAGCTTTTTTTTTCTCTCCTGAGTTGGTCATTCAATTGTGATTCACATGCTTGATCAAAACATCATTCATTTGTCAAGTCCATGAAGTTTGGTATAATTTCTTAAAGATCTAGAAGAGTTTAAATGCTGAATGAACTTTTCATTCTTACCTTTTCTTTGTTTTGTTTAGTGGAGCAAGAGGATAATCATTCGCAAATTACTTGACAAAAAGGTTTTGAAATTGGAGAGCATCCCTTTTTTTTCTCTTCAAATACATCTACTTACTACCATCATGTGCAATGAACTGATCAAAGTGTAGACAAATTATGCTAACCAACACCTGTTCTAGTCAGTTACACTCAATGATGATCTATATGTAACTGGATGTCAAACACATATTAGACATCCATGAAAGATTATATGATAGTTGTTCTCGTCTTTTTCCCATGAAAGATTATATGAATTATTATTCTTACAATCAAGTGTGAAATTGGCGTTTTAATTAAGGTTTTGCAGAAAATAACTATTATATATGCTTTATATGAAAAACTTATTTTTAGTTCGTAATCATTATGTGGGAATGTAACATATTATGTTTGTTAGACAAGTTGAATCGAATGGGAATTAAATGTGTGCAAGGAGAGTACAATACTCTAGTTAACATAACTAAAACTGACTTAGAGAAGAATTGCTAAGATTTATGAAGTTGTTCCTGATAGTTTTTTTCCCCCCTCTGTAAAGGTGGCTTCTGTAATGACCGTGTGGAGTCAGTTCCGGCCAGCCTATGCTGCTAATTTGTGGAACGAAGCTCTGAACTTCCGACTTGGAACCCAGGTTTTTTTTTTTCTTGTGCAAACACTTTCCTTGGGCATAATAAATATTACTCTCTATTTAGCATTTTCCTTGAGTGAACCAATGCCTTTTTTTAGCAATCTTTTGCTCACTCGAGTGAACCATAATGTGATCTAAACTTCGAAGAAAGTCGTGTAGAAAACTTTCAACATGAACTGCCCTTTCTGCATATACTTATTAAAGAGCTTAAGTTTTTCTTCAAGTTTAAGTAAAATGGATTTGCAGGGTCTGAATCTGCCCGAAATCATTGTCGAAGCAGAAAAGAAAGGAACATCATTTGACAAGTTGCTGACAGTTCCTGAGCAAGACGATTGGGTCTACAACGATGGAAAATCAGCCTCGTGTGTTGCTTTCATTCTCGAAATGTACAAGGCGGCCGGATTGTTCAGTCCAATTGCCAACTCCATAATACAAGTTACGGAGTTCACTGTAAGGCCACTCGATGTGTCAGAACAACACATAGCCGATAAGAACCTTGCTCTTCTTATCATTAAATCACAGTAGGAAATAGTTTCGGTCGCATCTAATTCTTGATGTGCTATGCAGATTAAGGATGCTTACACCCTCAACTTTTACGAGAGCAATTCTAGCCGCTTGCCAGAATGGTGCAACAAAGACGACGATGTGAAACTCCCCTTCTGCCAAATCAAGGGTCGGTATCGCATGGAATTACCTGGCTATAACACCATGCAGCCGTATCCCCATATGAACGAGAGATGCCCGAGTCTCCCACCAAACTATGTCCGTCCCAAATATTGCTGAATTGGTATTCATCTCATGAAGATTTGCATTACCTCGTAGTCCCAATCTTTCCGCAATCATGTATATAAGATCGGGTAGCATAAGCAATTTGTTAGTGGCGAAGGATGTTGTCGTAAATCATGGCTGTTCTCGATGGAAATCGTCCGCATTTAGTACCAGTTGAAATTATTGTAGATCCTGGTTTATAATACTTAGCTTAATGAATTGAGGAAACCTCCATTAGAGGTAGTGGCTGGTAATATTAGATAATCCAAAACACAATTAGCTAGGATGATTTTTTTAAAATATCATGACTTAAAGGATATATGTATAAAGTAAATTAATACTAAAAAAAATAGTTGTTTTTTTAATATCAAATTAATCTTACACTTTATATGCTATTTTCGTAAACGTGTGTATAATTAATATATATAATTTTATATTGCTTCAAATGATAATTTTTTTTTACGAGGTGATTAATATGATGGCATGATATAAATTGTCATCCTTATTGGTAACCGTAAAAATGTTTGATGAGGGGTGAAGAACTAGAGGGTGTGTATTTTAATTTAGTTTATTTGTATATATTTGTAATATCTTGTTTTACTTTCATGATTATCTGTTATGCATTTGTTCCTATGACAAGGTGACTAATTTTTTTTAATTTAGGATCGTGTTAAATGAATTAAATATTCATAATAAATTTAATATTTATATTCATTTAATACATAAGATTAATTAAATAAATATATTTAAATAATTTATTAAATTAAATAAAAATTCTTTTATATATATATATATATATATATATATATAATTCTGTTAGTATGTATAATCACGAGCACCTGTTGAGGTGATCATCTGTACATTATTAATCAAAAAATATATGATATGATCAGGATTATGCTACCTCAACAAATGCACATGATTACGTAGGATAAAGTAGGTAAATTATCAAAGTTATATATATATATATAATTCATTAATAATATTAATATATTAATAAATTAAAATAAATAAATAAATTTATATTATCAAATTTAATAATATAAATTTAAAATATAAAAAATTTAAATAATCAAATAAATTTAAATTAAAAATTTAATAACATTTAAAATTCAATAACATTTAAATGAGTTAAATTCAAGTAATCATGTTCAAATTCATAACAAAAAAATTAAATCAAACTTGAACAATAATTTTAATAATTTGATTCATTTTAAATTCAACTCGACTACTGAGCTATCGATAAATGAAAAATTAATGCAGTCAAATTAGTACTAATTGCATAAATGAGAAATTAAGCAGAATTGGGGGAGAGGAGTTGACTTGAGTCAAGTCGTCCGGTGAGACAACTTTTCAGCAGTCAGCTTCGTCTCATCATCCTCTTCCACTTGCAAGCCTCAAGAGTCAACAAACGGGAAACTAAAAACTAAGACTTAAGTTCCACTTCACCTTCACATCCTTCTCATCTTCTCCAATTTCCATTCTTTGGCTCAGTGTCTGCAATCATTCTCCACCATCCACATGGATGTACCATCTTACATCACCATTGGAGGCTGGTTCATCCAAGTGATCTTCGACAAGTACCTCTCCTCCAGGCTTCAGGCATGGGCAACCAACTCCGGCATAGGTGACGACCTCGAAAGGCTCCGGATCGCCATGTTGAGAGTCCAATCACTGCTCAGCTGCGCGGAGAAGACCAGCTCCGACGGCTTTGTTAGGTGGATGAAGGAGCTCAGGGATGTTGTTTATGATGCTGAAGACCTCCTTGATGAGCTTGAGTATAGGCGCCTTCGGCAGCAGCTGGAAGGTGAGACAAGCAGCCCGGTGAGTGTTTTTCTTGCTTCGAATTTGGATGCGGCAAGAGATGCAGCAAACCGAGCAAGTGGCTTTCTGTCTTCAAATTTGTTTAACTTCTCAGAAGGTGACAATGCCATGAATACTAAACATGGCAATTCCAGGCCCCTGAACACTCCGGAACTGACATGGGATAGAGCTACCAAAACTAGAATTCGGATGATAACCGAAAGGTTGAATCAAGCAAGTTCTGGCATGAGCGAAACACTGACACTCTTTAAGTTGGAGCACTGCAACGGTCTGAATCAAAGAACTGAAAAAGGTACAACTAGCTCTGTGAGCAGTACAAAAGTGTTTGGTCGACAGAACAATGCAAAGAATTTAGTTGAACTGTTGTTGAGACTCGATGATGAGCAAGTTTCAATTCTTCCTATAGTTGGCATGGGAGGGATTGGCAAAACCACACTTGCTCAACTTGTTTATAGCGATACCGAAATTGTAGATCACTTTGAGCTAAGGATGTGGGTGCATGTTTCTAGTAGCTTCAGTGATATCGAATTCACAAGAGAGATCTTAGAATGCGCATCTGATGACAAGCATGAATTTGACAGTGTAAAGAACTTTGACAGGCTACAATCAGCAATCAAGGAGAAGTTAATGCGGAAGAGGTATCTGTTAGTCTTAGATGATGTGTGGACTCAAGAGAATAGTAGTAAGTTATCAGTGATGGAAAGATGGGACAAACTTTTAGCACCATTGAAAGCTGGCAAAAATGGAAGCAAGATCCTAGTGACCACACGATCAAGAGTGGTATCAGAGATGTTAACTGCAAGGAACTCGATAAATTTGAAGTGTCTGAGTGATCAAGATTGCTGGTCCTTGATCAAGGAGATCACATTTTCTGGTGCAAATCCTGAGGAGAAACTCAAACTTGAGGAGATTGGCCAGAAAATAGCTCAAAAGGCCAAGGGATCGCCTTTAGCAGCAAAGGCAGCAGCGATAATACTGAAAAATAAGAAAAATGCTGAAGAATGGAAGATGATGCTGGAAGAAAAGAATTTATACAACGATATCGTACCCATTATGAAACTGAGTTACGATAACTTACCTGCTCATCTGCAGCGGTGCTTTGCATATTGCAGCATATTTCCTAAATGCTGGAAGTTTTCTGATGATTTGATTCACCTCTGGATGGCACAAGGGTACATCCAACCCAAAAGCAAGGATGCAAGGGTGCAAGAAATTGGACAAGACTACATGGATGAACTGGTTTGCAGATCATTTTTCGAAGTGGAGAAGAAGGAATTTGTCACCCACTATGTCATACCTGATCTATTGCATGAGATGGCATGTGCTATTTGCAAGGACGAATGCATCAGAGTTGAAGATAATGAACTCACAAATATTCCACCATCAATCCGTCACCTGTTCATCAAGTCTGAAAAATTTCCGACCGTCACAGATGTGTACCGGTTTCATAACCTGCGGACATTCATCAGCTGCGGTGAAATCCAGTCTAATGTTCTTGAAGATGTTCTTAAGAACTTGAAAAGCATTCGGGTACTGGATTTATCAAATTGCAAGCTGGATAATTTGCCAGAAGCTATATGCCACTGTATACATTTACGCTACCTGAATCTTTCAGCAACTTCTATTCGACAACTTCCCGAATCACTCTGCAGGCTCTACCACCTACAGATGCTGAATTTGCTTGGATGCAGCCTTCTTAGTTTACCTTCATGTATGAACAGGCTGATAAATTTGAGGCATCTTGCTGCTGCTCATCAATTAGTTTCCGATATAGCAGAAATTGGGAGATTGACATGCCTTCAGAGACTAGAAGTTTTCAGAGTCAGATATGAAATTGGATACAAAATAGAAGAACTGAAGGACTTGGATGAGCTTCAAAAATCACTTCATATAAGGAATCTAGAGAATGTTCAGAGCAAGAATGAGGCAAGTGAGGCCATGTTACACATGAAAGGTCATCTTAGTGTATTGAAGTTACATTGGTTACCTTCTCAGAGGAATCACATGGTGGATGCTGAAGTTCTTGAAGGCCTTCAACCTCATCGAAACCTGAAAAGGCTGGAAATCATTGGATGTAGAGGAAACAGGTATCCTACCTGGCTAGAAACTGAATGGCTCACCAATCTTGAGATCATTTATTTAAGTGGCAGTGAAAATTGGGGGTGTCTTCCCTCACTAGCTCAGTTGCCTTCACTGAAAGTGCTCTGGATACAAGGACTGCACTCGGTAAAGCGGATCGGCGCAGAGCTCTTTGGAACTGATGAGAAGACACTTAAATGGTTGGAAGAGTTGGTGCTTGATGACATGCCACAACTTGAGTGTTTGGAGGGAAAACAAATGTTTCCACATCTAAAGAGCGTCGTGATCAAGGATTGTAACAAGCTCAAGACATTACCACTCTTACCTTCCAGTCTTACGGAGCTGACTGTTCTGAATCAAGGTTTCTGGTTACCTTACTACGACGATATGAGGATGGGAAAATCTCCATCAGTAGTTTCATCACTGTGCATTTACAATTGCTCTTTGCTCATTGCTGAATTCAGTGTTCTACTACTGCAAGAAACATTGTCATCGCTGCGAACTCTCTGTATTGGTGATCTATCATTGCTCACAGGACTAATTATACGAAAAAACTTAGCTTGTCTTCAAAATCTAGACATCCAAAATTGCCTCGAGATAACTTTGTTGACGATTGAACAAGAAAAAGCGTTCGAGAATCTCACTGCCCTTAAAAGCCTGTGCTTCAGTGGCTGTGCCAATCTGCAGTCCCTCCCAGAGTTAAGAGGCCTTCACTCGCTTGAGAAGTTAATTGTCTTAAATTGTCCCTTGATTCAGTCGCTGCCGAAGAAGGGACTGCCTTCTTTGCTGAAAGTGTTGGAAATCGACTCATGCCATCCATTGCTGAAGGAGGGGTTCAGAAACAATTGTGCTGACTATTGGTTAAGTATCAAGCATGTCCCCCGAGTTGAGATTGATGGAGAGATGATTCAGGAAAATACTAGTGGAAATTAACCATAGATTTAACTCAATAGCTGAACTTTGGTATACGAAAAATCTCCTCCTTTGAGAAGACCTTCTATTGGCATGAACTCAGCCACTTTGCCAATTGAACAGGATTTCAGCCAGAGATAAAGTATTTTCAGTAAGATGATTTCTGGGTTTTGTTTTTTCCAATCTATCAACTTGTTACTGTCTTGACAAGAATACTAATACTGTCTTCATTTGGCTAATGTATGAGTTCATGCAATCTCTAATTTCTCTTTTTTTCTCTCCCTCTTTACAACAATTGGATTAAATTTGATTGGCTATCCATGGATACAGATCTATTTGAGTCTAAATTGTCTGGTATCTTAAGTATCAAGTTATATATCACCTTCACTTTTGGTTGGGAATTTAAGCTATGTTAAGGTCAAATCCATTCATCCTTATATGGAATGAACTAATATTGAGAAAGTCTTTCCTACAATCTAACTTTCCAACCATATCTGCAACAAAAATAAAATCTTTTCTAACTGCTTTACATTCCAACAATATTGCAGAGTAGAATAAAAAAAGTAAGGATACTAGGCATGATACAACAACAACAACAACCGAGCCTTATCCCACTATGTGGGGTCGGCTATATGGATCCTTTTACGCCATTGAGCTC